>MNCI01014593.1:83279-96532 GCA_015680685.1 Gnetum montanum
TTTATATCCTATTGGTTATGCCACTAGGTGACGAGGCTTAGCATGACCAACCATAAATTAAGAATAATTCTTGGCTCCCTCATTGGATACAGTGTTACAGAACCGCGAGGATGTGCCAAGGAATCGGATTGGGGAGCCTTATGCGGACGCTGTGCAGTATTTGGAGATGCAGTTCAGACTGCTCAGAGAAGATCTGCTCTCGCCCTATCGGGATGCCATTATTGCCCTCTCAAGCGGCCTCCCCTGCCCAGACGACATTGAAATGTATAGCAACGTCACCTTGCTTGGCCTGGCAGCCGGCTCCGATGGAATCGAACTCCGCATCAAATTGGAAGGTCGAGAAGATGTGAACTGGGACAATACCCGCCTGCTCATGTGCAATTCTCTGCTGTGTCTCTCCACTGACGATTTCCAAATTTCTCTTTCACGGTCGTCTCCAGTCGCAGCATCGAAGCTCTGGAAATGCACAGCAACCTCGGCATCCAGCTGTTGCAGAACCCAGAGGAGGAGCCTCTGCACGAATCTCTGAGATGTACGCATACACAGTGCAGGAAGCTCAAATTCAGCATGTTCGAGAGCCATAGCTCGTTTCTGGAAGCATACGTTCATGCTCTACGCAACCTGCAGAGACCCCTCATGGAGAAACTTCGTTTTTCGCCAAATTTCATGGCTCTGGAATCAGCCGTGGAGGACGCGAATGCCGATTTGGTGGATTGGAAGCGCTTCTGGGCGGGCCTGGCTGAGACGCAGGTAGAAGCAGTTCGCCATGGAGTCACCAAGAGTCTGGCACTTATCCAAGGCCTGCCCGGCACCGACAAAACTTTCACGGCGCTTAGAATCATGCGGGCATTGTTGGCCGCGAAACCCAGAAGCAAGGCGCCTGTTCTAGTTGTATACAAACAGAGCGCTGGATCAGTTCCTGGAAGGCGTTTACGAGTTCGAGAAGAGCCTCATCCGCATGGGTTCTGCTTCGAAGAGCCGGGTCCTGTCCCGTCGTTGCTTCCAGCGTGTTTTCCGGAAGAAAATCGTTGCGCAGAGCCTCAAATTTGATGTGTCCCTGGCCGTAGCTTCCCGGTGCTCAGCTAAGTCCTCTTTCTTTCTGTTGCTACATTGCCTTGGACTAGCCTGAGGTCTTCCTTAAGGGCTTCATGCTGGAATTCTTTAGTTGATGATGTAGACAACCAATGATGTTGCTTTGAGAACAATACTCTAGTATACCTAAGCCTCACAGCATGTTCCAAATAAGGGTTAGACAGACCTCTGGAATATCCACAAAAGAGATGGGTTGGAAGAAGGTGAACATCTTCAGTAGGGCTAAGTAATGATCAGAGAATTCTACAAACTTGAGCCACTTGTTTCCCATGCTAAGTATCATTCCGATTGATAATCTGAATTAGGGAGAATAAATACAGCCCATCTCATCCAATCTTTTTAGCGATTGACTAGTATCAATACCTTCATCTTGCCATTTCAATTGTTCTATTGAAATATTTTGAAGGTTTCAATCACCTCATATCTCTATTCCATGTAATGGCCAAAATGTGCCAACAGTTGACATAGCATTTGCTACATCTACAGGGCCCCATCAACATAGTCCTATAGCAAAAACTATAAATATGAGCTCCCAACCATGTTTATGGGGATAGAAGTCATAATAGTAGCAGAGCTCTTGCAGTTTGTCTATTTCAAAGTTAGAATTATTTTTTGAGTGCCTGCAACATGAGTCAAAAAGTGTACGGATCTTTATTCTAGCATTGTCGTACCTGAATGACATTAGTGTGTACAACAATAAAGATAAGCCTTTTGATCAAACCTTGTAGCACTTAGAATCGGCTAATGATTTGTTTATGCATTTATGGTTTCCATTAATTATGTTGTTAATTAAGCTAAATTAGACTTCAAGAAATTAGTTAATTAATTAAGATAAATAGATTAAACACATAAGTAAGAGCACTTCGAGTGTAAACATGTATTCACTTGGTAATCCTAGCAGCGTTATTGCTTAGTGCACCCAGTAGCATAGCACTTGGTAACCCAATAGTGGCCACGTGGGTTCAAAACATGTATGGAAAGTAGGACTGAATGCTTATGTTAGGTATGTTAGGACTAGTTAAAGATTAGTTAGTTAGTTAAACTAAATTAATTGTTAAATTACTTCATCTCTCTACTTTAGTATCAAAGAACATAAATCACAAAAAATAAAAATCATATGTGTTGATTACACTTAACCATACCATGTGCATCACAAGTGTAATTGGGAAGACAATAAACGACCATTAGGGCAAGGTTCACTTCTTAGAAGACTAGTGTACCTGAAACTATAGAGTTCATTGAATTCAACCGGATCACACATGAATGCTTCATGATTCATATGGTTGGGCATAGGGGTACCTCACCACTCATCAAAAGGCTTGAAGAAAATTATGGTCAAAGAAGACTTATGCAACAAAGATTTATAAATTGTTGATAATAGGTTAAATCTTTAATAGAAAATTGAAATTCTAAAAATTTCTCAAAATTGAATTTATCATGAATCATAGTATTACAACATAATTTGTACCTTATTGACCATATGATGACTACAAGTTGTGGTTTGTTAGAACCAAAGATATATAAAATTATGAGGATTCTAAAAGTGAACCATGAGTCATGGTGGCTTACCATAATTGATCCACAAGTCATGGTATTTCTATTTAATTTTATAGATGTACCATGAGTCATGATGAATAACAATGAGTCATGGTTTGCAATCACAAGTCATAGTTAATAGAAGAACCCAAATAAATTTATTGTGAGTGGTTGTTTCCTCATGGGATGAGACTTGGGTTAACCATGAGGTAACCACAAGTCATGGTATTATTGACTAAGAATACCACAAGTCATGGTGACATCATGGTATATCAGAAAATCCTAACTTCTATAGATTTTGAACTCAAATTTGAAAGTAAATTAGATTGTCAATGTCACCCATAAATGTAGATGAAACTACAATGGTAGCATGAAAACATTAACTTTAAATTTTGATAGAAATTGAAGGAATAAGATGAGAATGACTTTTGATCTTCATCAGTATAAAATTTTTAAATTTAAGATGTAGATCTTAATCCAAAGTGGCATCTACTAGAATTATTAAAAATGTAAATGATTAATGTTGAAAATGTTAACTTGAATTGAGGAACTCATACTGAAATTAGTTTGATAACAATGAAAATTATTGGTGATGAGAAACAAATGTTTTATGGAATATGGATAGTTGCAATAACAAGAGAATTCTTAGACGAAATCCATAACTAATACTTTATGGCAAAAAATGATCATTACATTTATGTATAGCCTCGAAATTTAAAACGAAAAATTAGGGGCATACTTAGGAGCATTGAAAAGTCATTTCTCATTGTGTAAAAGAAGAAACATAAACAAAATAAAGATGAATTGGAGCTAAAATGATATGCATCTATTCACTAACTCATGTAAAATAAAATACATTTGAATTTAAAGATTTGTCTTGATGTTGGAAATTAATTAGCATTTACTAATACTAACAACATCTAGTTTTTTAAAGAGAAAGATTCAGTTTCTTAAAAAGAAAAAGAAGGTCCAATCAAACATTTTTCAAGTTTAGAAGTAGGACATAGCTATGAAATCAAAGACAAGCTATGATAAGATGTAGTCATCCACCTAAAATCAATAATAAGATGTAATGAGATGAAGTAATTCTTAAAAATATAGAGTTTAGTAGTTCATGAAAGTATAGATTTGACACAACTAGACATTTAGCATCAAAAAGGATTTAGTCTCTTATCTAAGCCCAACTATAATAATTATAAACATCATGATAAGACTTACATAACCTCTACATCCTACACTTATTCTATAATAGAGCTTTATTATGTTCAAAGACCCATAGGATATATTGAACATATATTACATTTTCATGAAAAATAAAGATGGACTTTACAAATTGGCCAAGCACCAATAAAAGCAACAGAAACAAATCATATAAGTTTTTTACTATAACATGATAATGTTATCTCAAATAAGTAGTCATAGAAAAAAACATAAATACATGTAACTCATCGAGAAGGACTCCTAGCTTGCACAACCTACAAATACACTCTTATTGGGAAAGTTGAATCCATCTTCCACTTTCAATTCTAAGATGATGAGAACTTAAGTGAAGCTTGCTAATAGCATTCTGATACTTCATTGGAATAGTAACCAAAAGATAGTGAGCTTTTGCATCTAGTTTACTATTTCTAAAATGATGTAAATAAAATTATTTCTTATCATTTATATTTGATCATATATGTGTTCAAACCTTCTACCTGACTACTTAGCGAATATGCTTAGGATTTTGTTGCACGTCTTGCTAAGAGATATTCTATTTTCTTAACCATTGCATTCCTTGAAAATACCAACCATAGTCTCATGAATCCTTAAGAACTTCTTTAGAGAATTTATATTACCTTGTGATATGCAAGCTATGAGTATATATAATAAATTGACACAAGGCTTTTACTTCTAAATGTAATAAATTACATTCACATAATAACATTTTTGGTGTAGGGGTTGCACCTTAATAGATCCTAATAGGACCCAATCCATAACTTCCAGGTAGATTTTGCTTAGAAAGTAAGAATAACACAATAAAATAGAGAGAAAATCTCCCTTCTATTAAGATAATTCTCAAAATATATATAAAATACAACAAAGATGATGATGAGTAGTCAAGGTACCCCTACATCCAACCATACAAATCATAGAGCAATCATGTGCAATTCGGTTGAATTCCGCGAACTCTATGTCTTCTAGTACACTAGTCTTCTAGGAAGTGAATTTTGCTCTAATATTCATTCATTTTCTTCCCAATTACACTTGTGATGCACAAAGGTATGGTTAAGTGTATTCAAAGCATCTAATTTTTATTATTTTATGTTTTATGTTCCTAGTGCTTGAAATAGAATAATGAAGTAATTTAATAACTAATTAACTAATCTCTTAAAAGTCTTAACACAAGCATCTAGTCTGACTTTCCATATATGTTCTAAACCCATGTATCCACTACTACGATTACCAAGCACTATGCTACTAGGTGAATGAAGCAATAATGTTGTTGGGATTACCAAGTGAATACATGTTTACACTCAAAGGAGTCGTATGGATGTGTTAAATCCATTCAACTTAATTAATTAACTAATCACTTGAAATATAATTTAGCTTAATTAATTGCATAATTAATGAAAACAATAAATGCATAAATGAATCATTAATCTATTCCAAGTATTGGAAGGTTTGATCAAAAGGCTCATCTTTGTTGCCATTCACATAGGTGTGTTTAGGTATAATAGTGCTCAAATAAAGATTCGTACACTTTCTAACTCCTAATATGGGCACTTAGAGAAATATTCTAACTCTCAAATAACAAAACTACAAGAGCTTTGCTACAACTATGATTCAAATCCTCGTAAATATGGTTGGTAAACATGTATTTATAGATTTTATCGTAGCGCTATGTCAATTGGGGCCCCATCGATGAGGCCACATCAACGGGGGCCCATCGACATGACACAATGACAATTCATCTTGACACAATGACAATTCATCATACCCCCACGACTGAATGAAAACTCATTCTTGAGTTCCTTTACAAAATTGGAAAGGTATGAAATTATTGACTGACTTTTAACATAACAAACTAACTTGACAACACTGAGTGCCCAAGTGTTCAAATTAACAACATTATAAAAAAATTGTGGTGTTCATGACACAAAATTGAACACCATGACATGAGTACTCAAAACTAGATGGCACATCCTTTGATAACATGAAGGTGGTTGAGAAGATCAAATAGTCCCAAGCGGTGGAGGTTCCTAAGGTTCTAAAGGACCTTCACCAGCTTCATGCATGTGTAGTGGTTGAGGTGGCTATGATTGTCCTACTACAGCTGCAACCTCTAGTGGAAGGTGAAAGGCATCTAGTAATGCCTTTATCTTCTCCTCCTTATTCTAGGGATCATTCACAATCCACACAGCATCGCAAATGTGGGCTAGAATGGGGATATCCCATGGATAGGGCATTACTTGGAATAACTCCTCAATGTTGATAAACTAAATAGCAAATTGTTTCCATTTGACATCAAATGCCCTAATTGCACTTTGCAACTCTTGGTACTCATTCATTCTTTTGGCTAGGCTCTCAACAGTAGATCTTTGATAAGTGTATTTTCCCTTAAGAACCTCAAGTTCCATGTTTGCCACTGCAAGATTTTGCTTGGTGTCCTTGTAATGGTTAAACTCAGCCTTGTACAATAAGTACAAGCTAGCCACTTACTTCTCCAATTTTGACCATAGCAATCTAGCAGTCAAAATAGCCAAATTTGCATATTGAAGATTTACAAGCTCCATGTATTCTGTCATCTTCTCAATTTGCAACTCCTTCATGTGTATTTCTGCCTTATTGTAAGCATCTATCCCATCAACAATAGGTTGCCAAACTTCTCTTCCTTGCTAGAGTTGTTGGAGGATTTCATTTACTTTTGCCTTCACCAACTAGATGTGCATTTCATTCACTTCTTTCTATAGACCAACCTGATCTCTATAATGATCCTTGACTCTCTCAAATATAAGAGCCTTTAATTTCTAGGTTGCTACCTCTATTGTAGTCTTTTGGCAAAAAGCATAGACCTCCTCCATGAAGAGGTTTTTATTTTTAGTTACCAATCTTCTTAGCTCTATGTTCACTTTAGCTAATTGCTCCTACTATTGATGGATAAAGTCAATCAACTGTTGTTTATGCTCATCAACATTTCATAGGCAATGGTTCTCTACTATCAATTGCACATTATCCTAGTGGGTTAGATCTAATGTCTTCTAAATTTTATGATGGATAACCTTTGCTAAAAATTAGTAGAACACCACTATCTCCATCGCACCCTCAACCCCTTTTAGTCTGGTGTGAAGTTATTTAAGAGCTTCATCTCTTGTCAATTCTAGGTTGAGAAATGTAGGGTTAGTAATTTGGGCTCTTAGTTCAATAACTTTAGTAGCCAAGCATTCAGTCATCTCCTTGCCTATTTTGATTTGTCCTTCCAAGATAATGTTTTTACCCCTTGCCTCTAGCAGCTTTGATTAGGTTGTAGTAATACTATCTAGAAGATTGAAGACATCCAAAATTGGTTACCTAGTTCCCACCAGTTAGTCCAAAAGTTCTTCATGTTGTGCTATGCTTAATCTACTACTTATGGTCTTTGTGAACATCTGCACATCTTTGAGTGCAGTGATTTTTGGAACAAACACCACAGGTGCATCTAGTGTTTTAGCAATTCTATCAGCAACCACCTTTGCTAATGTCTCTTGTCCTTGGTGCTGCATCACCAGCACTATTGCCTCCTGACCTTCCTCTAAGCACATCAAGAAGGTTGCAGCATTCCTAGAAATTTCTAGGAGTCACTACTATTCTATGAGAGATATTGTGACCTCTTTAGTATTGGGATTCAACCTCATGGACAACTGCATTCGTTGGGCTGAGAGAATAGATCCACCTCCTCCCATCATGCTAACTATTCAAGCCACCTCATTTAAGTAACTCATCATTGGTTGGTACACAAATGAATCCCCACCACTCATGCCTACTCATTGCTCTTGTTCACTCAAGAGCCATTCTTAGTATTTGCACAACCATTGGGCTATTGCAACAACATTCAAAATAGTTGTTTTAGTCATAGGAGGAGGCGACGGTTGTTGCTCCTCTTCTTGAATGATTTTTGTAGGTGTTTTATCTTTCATCATCTCCACCCAATTAGCAATCATAACATGCCTGATAGCATCATTTGTATAACAGACTATCCCTCCCCTCTGATAGGGTTTTTTGATGATGCATGGAAAGGGAAATGCCTCGATTCCACGTTCATTCTATTTAAATTGCTTCATCATCTCTAAATAAATTAGTTTTGAAAGGTTGAGAAGGAATTTCCCACTCAAAGCAACGCATGCATGGGTAGAAAAGTCAATGATTTTGCTAGGTCTCAGCATGGGGTTTAGGTGGAAGGCCACAATCTTATAGTGGATCCTATCTACTAGTGTGAGCACACCAAACTCCTTACAGTCGACACCATAACACCATCAAATCCATTCCTTTTTTATGCTAGGATCTACCTGCATCAGAAGCTCAGTGAGATTTGCATCAATTTCTAGCAACCTAGGCACTTGAACAATGGCTTGCACCAAGTAGGACACTGAGATGTCCTTGATTTCGATCATTGAACAAGCCTGTCTATTATTCTAGAATAAGAATGTCTCTCTCATGTACCACTCCCTGGTGAAAGTGATAATTGACCACATAGGAGAGGTATTCAATTGGTCCTATACTTCTTTAGGTGCTTACTCTAAGAAAGAGCAAAAGTTTAACTCTTGGAGCACTATTTTTTGGACCTCACTTAAGTTAATTTAATTCAGGAAGGCTTTTGTTAAGGTCACCTCAAGGTTTGCTTATTGAGCTAGTGCCTCATCTCGATGGGAATGTTTTGTTGCTATTGCTAGTTCTAGAATTTGATGAATAAACTCCACCTTGGCCTCTTCCCTAAGAGGACCTGTAGTGTGGGTTGTAAGTGGTTCTTCCTGGGCTTGTTCTTGGTTATTTCTCTCTTGGTTGAGATGGTTCTTTTTCTTGCATGTTGATGAGTCATGGTCTGTTAGGTTTTGTTATCGGGCCCCTATTATCAGACCCCTGTTATCGGAACCCTGATACAAGATACTAGGTCTAATGGGTCCTGATATCAGACCTGCGTTAACTAGGCCCCGTCGATTAGACAGCTTATACGCAGCCCCGTCGACACATCTGCCCATGTGTCGATGCAGCCTCGTTTACGTAGAGCCTGTCTTTGGTTATAAATAAGTGTGCACCCGTCGCACTTAGGCATCTTTCTAGTAGTTGTAGCGAAGCCCTTGCAGTTTGCTTCCGTAGGAGTTAGACTATTTTCCCAAGTGCATGCCCACAGTGTAATGCTTGTAATTGTATGGCTCCTTTATTCGAGTGTGACGTACTTGGACACACACACATGACTAAAAATAAAGATCGAGATTACTTCATCATTGCAGCATTCACTTAGTTTTAATTCTTTAATTGTTATTGTTATTTATTGTTTTCTTAGTTAATATTCTTGTACCATCATTTACTATTCTTGTTGTTAAATGCGGAATGAGTACAACTTAATCACAAGCATTTAAGTGTGACTACTTGGTAACCCAGTAGCGTACCTAGGATCTACGCTTGGTAATCCTAGTACTAGTCGTGCATGAGGTCCAAGATGTGTATGAATGATTAAGGAATGGATGCTCATCGCACTTAGGCTAGCTTAGACTTCATTTCCTATTGCTTATTAGTTTAATCAAGATTATTTTCCATTATTTCTAGGAGTAGCACTAGTTTAGGATAACATCATACGCCTCACTCTAGACTAAACCATATCTGATAAAGCAAATACTAGTCTAGGTGAGAAGACAGCGAACTACGATCAATGTGTAACTATCTAGATACCACAACTAGCCCATCCGTGGAGTTCGACTGGATCGTGCATGAATGCTTGTATTTGTATGGTTGAGTATAGGGGTACCTCGCCACTCATCATTGGTGCCGTTGTCGGGCAACGATGCTAGTTATCTAGATTAGTTATATCATACAAGATCGTTGTAACAAAGTATTCATGAGATATCTTTTAGAAAAGAAATTAATTCAAACTAAGTCACACATGATTCACAACAATGTCTCTCTCACAAGACTATGATCCCACAACCACTAATGAGGCAATTCATTAGAGAACCAATAAAATTTATGATGAAGATGATGTTTGGAGTACTCAATCTTATGCAGGAGTTTCATATGTTCAGGGATTCCCCAACAATACTCAAGAACTTTTGCCATCCAACACAAACACCTCTACTGAGGATGGGACATCCCATAGTACGAGGGGGTCTGAAAGGCCTAGGACCTTCTCAATAATTAACAAAAATTTATCCAAGGATAATTAGGAGACTTACAAAAGTCATGACGAGTCTTCCAACTCTTTCTCTTCAACTGCTCCTTCAATGTTAGGTCATGACATGGATGATAATCTCTCTAGGGGTCAGCATAGAAATAGAAGTCAAACCCATAGGCAAAATCAAGAACGCCAACATGAACAAAGACAACATTGTTTGAACTCACAAACTCATAACCTAACTAGTGACAATGAACCCATGTTGGCCACTAAGAGCCTACTGCATATACAAGAGGCTATTCGAATAGCCCACAGGCATCGTAAGGAAAGTTGTCTACCTGTGCTTAATTTAAATAACTTTTCCAAATTTTCAGGAGGCTATGATTTAGATCTTCAACAATATCTACAAACCTTCCATGATGCCTGTGTATGGAACAATATCGATAATGGATGGCACAAACTTAAGCTCTTTCCTATGACACTCATTGGCCAAGCAAAAGTATGGTATAGGTCCTTAAGACCAAAAATCAATTTGACATTGGCCAACAATGGTAGAGCTCTTCAACAAAAGATATCAAACCTATGCCAGAGTGTCAGCCTTGAGGAGACAAATCCAAAAATGGAAACAAGGACAACATGAACCGTTGGACATGGCCTTAGAAAGATATTATGCACTATTAAATAAATGCCTAGGCCATGGGTTCTCCAAGGAAAGGCTAATGTATCACATCATGGATGGGCTCCATAATGAAACAAGGGAAACCCTAGGGATGTATGCTCGAGGACAACTATACAAGCTACAAACCCATCAACTTCAAGAGCTTATTAAGCAGGTAGCAAAAGAAGAAGGAGAAATGGCTAAATGAAAGAATGTTGAAAACTCTCAATGAGACCAAAATCTTGAATTAGCAAAGGTCCATAACCATAAAGAGGAGAAATCAGCTTACCTTAAGGAGGTGCAATCATTTCTACCTTTGCCAATGCAACAATCACTAGATGAAATCGAGGCAAAGATTAATAAGATGATGGAGTGGGTGCATGGAAAATATGGAGACTATGCTAACAATAGTAGAAGCACAACTATGCCAAATCGAGAAATAGGACAGGACACCACGCAACAATCAAAACAAGGGGTAGAAGATAATAATAATAAGAACTCAACTACCAATTTCACATATCAATGCAACATTTTTCTATACGATCACCCCAAAAGCCAATGCCTAGTTTTTTCACATTTACATGAGCATCGGGGAGGAATGTTACACCCATATTTTGGACAGAAATATCAAGTTCAACCACAATGGGAAAAGCCCCAATCATGGGGGAAGCCATTGCCAACCCGACCATATCCTTTGTATGTCCCAACGCCAAATGCTTACTATGTTTAACACCTTGTTTCTCCAACCGAATCATCATCCTCTACTTCACCTCATCATTATCATTCTCTAAAATCCTATCCACTCATGCCCTCTCCACCAAGGTCACCACCTCATGTACCTTACACTTTCTCTCAACAACAACATTCTCATCCTTCACCTCCTTCTACATTGCCACCAATTGTGCCAAAAGGTTTTGCAACACAGCATCAACCCATGAACATTACTTGTGCTGCTACTATCAACAGTAGTGGGAACCCTCCACAACGTTGAAAGCATCCTTTCTTTAGACGTGACCGTCGAAAGGGACACCATAGTTTAGAAACCACTGCATCTGCCAACTCAGCACAAATCCAACACTGTGGTGCATCTTCATCTTCAAACCCAACACCTCATGTTACCTTATCAAGGCCACCACTTAATACCCCAACAACCATGAGGCCCAATGAATATAGCCACGTAGGGAGACATATTGATCCTTGCATACCATCTTACCGTCACGGGTGCCATAGTGGGTCAACTCCTTATCAATTAACCACATCTTATAATTTTCCCCACTATGTCAACTTTAATCAAGTGTGTGCACCCCAATTTGGGTACATTCCAGCCACCACATCAAAAGACACCCAGTGGTTTGGACATGACCAGACTCTAATATTTACAACATGCATGGATCTGCATTTTCCATTTATTAATTCTAGCCATGACCAAAAGTTTACTTATGGGGGGTATCCCCCATTCTAACAACAGTAAAATTAATAAATATTTTCCTTTTCTTCAATTTTACAATTTTTTTTCCAATTTTTCATCTTTCAATTTATTGTTTTGTCTTTTTGTCTTTTTGTCTTTTTATGAGTAATCTCATCTACGAATAAAACACTCATGTGACTCGTTGATTGAGGTGTTGTTCCATGCTATCAAGTCTCATGTGACTAATTATTTAAACAACGAGCCCACAACATCCATTCACCCATTCTATTAATAAGAGGTTCTATCTTAGCTACAATGATATTCCTAATCATTACAACTTAAAGAAATTTTGTGTTATTGTGCCCAGAATGAAGAAGGATGGACCAAGAGGGAATGGTTAGGGTGTGACATCAAGGGGACTTGTGGATTCTCTTTGGTGGCCTTTGTAGGAGTTATCATGCAACTTGGTTGTACTAAGATCCTTGTAGATCTAACGAAAAATGGGAGTAAGAGTAATCCAAAGACACTCAACTAGAAAATAATAATAATGCTATTCTAGGGGGTCCCACTAGAAAGACATGCACCCATGCCTGAAGGTAAGCAGCTTCTCTGGATAAAGCAATACTTCAAAAAAAAAGAGAGAAAAAGAGAGCAAGAATAGTGTGCCAAAGTGGCCACACAAAAAAAAAGAGAAGAAGAAAAAGAAAAAATCAAGATCAAAGTGCTGCAAAGTAATTCCAAATCACTCCTCCCTTGAACAAAACACCAAGTGATCGTACACTTTGCTATCATGGTGCTCTTATTGTTGTCTATCATTGGGAAAAAACAATGTGATGTCACTGATCAGAGGAACAGACTTGGTCTTGATTTTTGAGTGATAGGTTAATGACACATTAATCATGCCTTACACTAAGAATTCATTGTGCCTTGAGTCAGTTACCTCATGTTCCAATCTCTGTAATCCCTTCTACAATTTGCCTCATCTCGCTATTCATGTAATTCTGACTCGTGTCTTGTATAGCATTGAACTCATATCTCATCACGGTGGTATCAACATGTGTGTGTTTTGTTGCATTGGCATAGATTACATTTAACCCTTCTAGTGCCTACAAACATTTTAAGGTATGGTTACGTAAGGGCATTATAGGTTGGAACCTGCTTTGGGGAGAACCCACTTATGTGACTTTTGTAATTTGTACTTGTTACACACCACC
>MNCI01014593.1:96597-139869 GCA_015680685.1 Gnetum montanum
CCTAAAAGAAGACAACAAGGAGGACCTTCTCAAGGTGCAACCGAACGACCTGGGGGAGGCAAAGGCCAAGGACCTCATGCAGAACATGCAGAGCAGAAGGTAGAATCATTTAACATCCATCATGAAACTCCTGTTGCTGCATAATCTATCCAAGCAAAAGGAGGAGAGGTTAGGGCCCGAGCCTATGAAGAGGAATGATGACTATTTGTGGCATGGCATGTCAAGGCCAATCAAGTGTTCCCGCAGCTACTGTGTCCATGGAAAGTGTTGACTCCATCAAAAATTGGAACATCAGTATGGATGGCTCATAATCCATGGATAGAAGAGAAGAAATATTAGGCACTTCTTTAATGGTATCAATCTCAAAAGCCTAGCGCGCAGAACAAAAGAAAGGCACCCATGGAGGAGCCACCACTACAAGGAACCCCATGAGTTCCACAAGTTTTTTCTTTTGTGTCTATGTCCAAATTTTGTTTAATTCTCCACTACGGCATGAAGAATAAATTCCTAGTCAGTCAATAATCCCATACCTATCCACTGTGTAATCAATTGAACTTGTTCCTCACTTTCTTTGACTCGAGGACAAGTTGTTATTCAGTCATGGGGGTATGATGAGTCATGGTCTATCAGGTCCTATTATCGGACCCCTATTATCGGACCCCTATTATCGGAACCCTGATACAAGATACCAGGTTTGATGGGTCCTGATATCGAACATGCATTAACTAGGCAGCATCGACGAGGCCCCGTCGATGCATCTGTCCATGCGTCGATGCGGCCTCGTTTACGTAGAGTCTATCTCTGGTTATAAATAAGTGTGCACCCGTCACACTTAGGCATCTTTCTAGTAGTTGTAGCGAAGCCCCTGCAATTTGTTTCCATAGGAGTTAGACTATTTTCCCAAGTGCATGCCTGCAGCGTGATGCTTGTAATTGTACAGCTCCTTTATTCGAGTGTGATGTACTTGGACACGCACATGACTAGAAATAAAGATCAAGATTACTTCATCATTGCAGCATTCACTTAGTCTTAATTGTTTAGTTGTTATTGTTATTTATTGTTTTCTTAGTTAATATTTCTTTACCATCATTTACTATTCCTATTGTTAAATGCGAAATGAGTACGACTTAATCATGAGCATTTAAGTGTGACTACTTGGTAACCCAGTAGCGTACCCAGGATCTATGCTTGGTAATCCTAGTAGTAGTCATGCACAAGGTCTAAGATGTGTATGGATGATTAATGAATGGATGCTCATTGCACTTAGGCTAGCTTAGACTTCATTTCCTATTGCTTATTAATTTAATCAAGATTATTTTCCATTGTCTCTAGAAGCAACACTAGTTTAGGATCACATCATACGCCTCACTCTAGACTAAACCATACATGATAAAGCAAATACTAGTCCAAGTGGGAAGGCAGCAAACTGTGATCAACGTGTAACTATCTAGATACCACAACTAGCCCATCTGCGGAGTTTGACCGGATCATGTGTGAACACTCGTATTCGTATGGTTGAGTGTAGGGGTAGCTTGCCACTCATCACATGTGTTTGCCTTTCAGTGCCATCTGTGGTCACAACACATCCATGAATTAGTAGATATAACATGTAACTTTGAATATTTGCATACCTTATCTCATCAGTTAGTTACACTTGGCTATGACTGAACTATGGAAAATTGATTATTTTATTAATTAATTTTCATTATAAGTGTCACCTAAGCTCGTTGGAAGAGTTTAACTTCTATAATTTGGTGTTTAAATGTTGATTTTTTAGTTAAACCTTTACGGGATTTAGAAAAATGGTGAAAATTTTTTTGTCAAAAATGGCACATTTGTGACCCCCACGACTAAGAGCTTACCTTCGATAGCTACAAGGCTGAAAAATAGAGAGGTTTGGATAAATAATTAAGATGTTATGGGCTCTAGAAGGTTCTGGGCTCTAAAAATTTGAAAAAATTCATTGGCATTTGTGAGAAAAATGTGAAAATTTCTAAGGGGTTGCACATATTTATACTATTTTTGTGGTACGTTGACAGCGTTGCATATACGAGGCCTTGTATACACATGGGCTCCATGGACGAGGCCCTGTTTATGAGGTTCACAGACAAAAGTTTGAAATTTGAATATCTTGAAAAATACATGGAATTTTTGAATGAATTTGAAGTCCATGGAGTCCCAGAGAAGCCAAGAATATGATGAAATCATTGGAAAGGATCTTTGGAGAGTCAAAAATTAAAAAATTTGATGCAGAATGTCTACATTGAACAAAATATGTAAACGAGCACATGGTTGGGTGCAGAAGATGGTGGTACGAAAGATTTTGATTACAAAAATGCTGAAGGATAAGGTGCTTAACAAATCCAACCAAGAGATATGCAAATGGGTCCTCCTCATAGCTGGCACATGGCTTGTTTATCCTTGCATAACCTCAACCTAAGAAGTTTATGGGCCCCATAGGCAATTAATGGTTGATGGAAGTTAAGGACCAAAACTTGGAAGATTCTACCCAAGAATTCAAGTACATCAAACAAAGACATCAAATCAAGAACATGGACACTAACAATGAGGTGAGTTATGGGCAACATAGATGAATGATGGAGAAGGTGGAGTGGAATTCTAAATTAAGGTCATAAGAAGTCCCTCATGCATTTGTGTTTAAATGACTTAAGAAGATCCATCCTTAGTCCAGATCAAAACCAACCACTTTCAGCGACTTTGCATCATCACTTTGAGATCAATCCATCCCTTGAAGACACAAGAGTGCTTCCACAGAACAACCACTACTCTATAAGGAGAAGAAAAGAGAAGCAAGAAGTGAGAGCGGGCTTTAGTTAGAGGGGACCTTCAAGCATGGATAACATGTCTTTCTTATCCCATAACTAATGCTTGTAGCCTGTTTATTTGTCTAAGGGATGTGCTTTGAATTCCCATCCTATTTTTTATGTGTTTTTTTCTTTGTGAATGGGAACCACACCATGCAAAGACTGTATTCAAATTTCTATTATTGGTTGACATGAAATTATAAGAAGTCTATGAAAACACTCATGCACTTGAGCCAGTAAAAGAGTACAAAGAGTATGGAGTTCCATTGAAGTCACATCCTATGAAAACCTTTGAATCCTTTCCAATTCTAGAAATTACCGAGGTCACAAATTTATTAAAATTTTATTTAATGAAAAGGAACCTTAAACTTCCAAAACAAGGAAAAGCATAGAGTTTGTGGATGGGTGGATGTCATGAACTCACTACCTATTTCATGAAAAGAAAACCATGCCTTAGCCATTAGTACAAAAATTCAAAAATAGAAACCAAACATTAGCAAACAAAACATTAAGCATAAAATACCATTAGTAACAACAATGGCACCACTATGTCCTGTTGGAACAAAGCAAATTTATTAACAAAAATTATAAAATCACACTAAAATAAAGTAAAATATATAAGAAAGTGTAAGATATTCAACAAAATTTTAAATGTACTAACAATGGTGTAAAACAAAAAATGGTGTAAAAAAGGAAGAAGTTTTAAAATCAAAAGGTATAAAATAAACAATCTACAAAAAAAAAATGTGTAAAACAAAAAATATAAAAATTGAGGAGCCACATATATAATTAGCATGGATGGCCATCTTTCCCACAACTGAGGTGGAAGGAGAAGATCCAAAAAATTGAGCATGGTTGCCCATCCGTTAAGGTATTTATTACACTAGCTTGCCTTGGCTCATGAAAAGGCTTTATCTGTTGGATGTTGACCAATTGCTTTTTCTTTAGGCTTTTAGGTTTGTATATGATCATGGCCCTAGAAGAAAAGGTTTCATCACTTATATAAGGCCATTCCCACAATGTTTGGAATTTTGTTTTTTGAGGTATGTGTGTGGGGTTCCAATAGATAACCTTATCTCCTAATTGAAATTTTACTCTCTTATTCTAAGATCATGACATTATTTGTTAAATGCTTTGTGCACTTCATTACAAGATAGGGCTACTAATCAATTTTTTTCTAGCACATTGAGGTTGATTAGTCTTTTTTTTTTTTTTTTTGTGTCAAACTTAGGTTAAGATCTAGGTCACACGTTGTTGAGAGTGTATGAAGCTCAGATTGAATTAGGAGCATTGGAAGTTTTTCGTACACCAACTCATAGGGAGAGTAGCCAATAGGGAGTTTCCATGTTGAGTGGTAGGCCTAAATAGCATCGTTGAGTTTTGTGCTCCGGTCTCTCCTATATTTGCTAATAGTTCTTATTAGAATCCTTGTAATCTCTCTATTAGTCACCTCTGCTTAACCGTCATCTTGGGTGTGATAAGGTGTTGTTAATTTATGTTCAACCCCCAAGTGTTGCATGAGTTTTTCAAAAGTAGCACTTGTAAAATGGATTCCATTGTTAGAAATCAGTGCACATGGCATCCCAAATCTATTCACAACATTTTGTTATTCAAATTGAGCAGTAGTGGATGATGTACAATCGTGACAGCTGCTACTTCTACCCATTTGGTATAGTAGTCAATGGTGACAATTATATATGCCTTCCATTGGACATGGGTGTGATGGAACCCATGAAATCTATGCCCCATATATCAAAGGGTTCCAGTGGTTGAATCCACTATTAAGGATCCTCTATTCATGCGATCATCCCACCATCTCGTTGGCAACGCTCACAAGATCGGACAAATTAGTGGGCATCCCTGAAGATTGTGGACCAATAGTATCCTACCATTAGGATTTTTATGGCTGTGCATCTTCCAGCATAGTGGCCTCTATAAGGGCCTTCGTGAACATCTTAGAGAATGCACAATTGATCTACATCAAGTAAGCACCAACGAACCAGGCCAACGACACACACCTCGTAAAGGTGTCCATTGATTTCCATGAGGTGCTTAGCCTAATGAAGAAACTATTGTTTCTTCCTATGGTTCAAATCTTGTGGCATCTCCTAAGTGAGAAGATAAGTGCGGATGCCATCATACCATTTTGGTTCTATGGGCATGTGCTTGTTTATTGCACCAACAAAGAGAAGTTGATCAAGAAATAGATCAAATAATGGGCTTTCCTTCTCATTTTTTTTTCATCGCAACTAAGACAAGTGATTGCCAACCATATTCTTAGTTCCCTTTGATCTACCATTGTAAGATTGAATTCCTACAAAATCACCAGCCACCATATGACACGAGAGCTCATAGTTGGTGGTGTAATTTAGTTGTGCACCAGCAATGCTTCAACTTATGCAATGGATGTAATATGGACATTTCTTATCATCCAATTGCATGCGTATAGCTCCCAGGGTGTAATTAGATGCATCCACCATGATATGAAATGGTCTAGATGAGTTAGGTGCTTATAGAATTGAAGTCTATATGAGCTTCTATTTGAGGCTCTAGAATGCATTTTCACATTCCTTGGTCTAGACAAAGGGAGCATATTTCTTTGTTGGCTGAACCAACAATTTCACAATCTTAGATAAATTCTTTATGAATTGCCGATAGTAACCAATGTGTCCAAGGAATGATCAAACATCTTTGATGGTTTCTGGTTGATGAGTGATTCCTTGGATGACCCTTATCTTTTTAGGATCTACCTTAATTCCTTCCTACAAAATTCAATGCCCCAATACAATGCCCTCCTAGACCATGATATGGCTATTTTGCCAATTAAGCCATAGATTTGTTTCCACACATATTTTTAGTACTTACTCAAGGTGGTCCAAGGCTTGCTCGAATGTAGCACCATAAGTGGAGAAGTAATCTATGAAGACTTCCACTCCACTACCTATTTTTTGCTAAAAGGTACTTAAGACCAGACATTGGAAAGAGACAGGAGCATTGCATAAACCAAAGGGCATCTTGTGATATGCCAAGGTTCCCTAGGGACTTGTGAATGTTATTTTGGCCTACTCTTCTAGTGTAATCTGGATTTGATAATAGCCACTATAACCATCTAGAAAACTATAATAGAAATGCCTAGATATGGCATCCAACACCTAATAAATGAATGGAAATGAGAAACAATCTTTGAAGATTGTCATATTTAACAACTTGAAATCGATACAAACCTAGCATTTTCCACCTCTCTTTGTCACTCTCACAAGTTGGCTGGCCCACTTGCTATCTACAATAGGGTAAATGAACCTTGCCTTAAGGAGGTTCTCAATCTCCTCCTTGATAATTTATTTCAATTTTTGGTTCAACCACCGTTGTGGTTGCCTCCTTGGCTTCATGGATGGATCAGTGTAAATGTGGTGCTTGCATATCTGTGGATCAATTCTAGTGAGTTCAAGATATGACCAAGCAAAGGTTGCTAGCCATTTGTTGATCACTTTCAACAGTTTTGCTTTCTGTTGAAGAGCAAGTTTGGCATTGAGTATGACCAGCTTGCCATTTTTTAAGAATGCATATTCTAGGCCAGTAGGTAGATTTTTCAACTCTAGGGACTCTTATTTAAAATTATCAAGGATCTTCAACTCTTCCCAATTAGAATCAGTGTTTTCATCATTAGAGAGTTGGTGATGAGCTTTCTCTAGTTCATCCATGCCTACAACATAAGTGCATGTCAAGCTCTTAGTAGGTTACAAGCATATTATGCTACTATCAGAATCAATGGTTAGCCACTGGGTGCCCTCTTATTTTGTGGCTACTACATACAAACACCTTTGAATATTTGCCTCATGTGCACATTGCTTACATGTAAAGATAGATGTGCATTTCATGGACCAAGGTTTTTGCATGTAATTGCATCCCATATCATTGTATGCAATGCATAGAACTTGTCTCTTCTCAATCTTTCCAAATGCATTTTCTTTAGATATCTCCAAGGAAAGATATTTGATGCCCATTCTTACATCAATAGTGCTTAACCATGGCCTTTCCATAATGATTGGGAAGTCCCCCTTATAGTTTTCAACCTTAATTACTAAGAAATCGATAAGATAAGACCACTCGTAGACAATGGTCAAAATGTCTTCAACCAATCCCAATGGAATAGTCATGGACTAGCCTACCAATTCCAATCTAATATTGCTCTTCTTAAGAGGTTATAGATTCCAAGCAATATGCATCTCATGAGATTTCAAGTTCACACTAGAACCTAAATTAAGAAGAGCTTTACACGGTTCATTCCTAGCAATCTATAAATAGATAAGGAGACTCCCAGGATCAGCTAATTTCCTTGGAAGGTTGCTAGCTTAGATTCAATTAGATACGACATGAGTGAGCATAATAGTATGGATTTTCGGTGACCCTTGATTTAAAGAGGACCCAATGGAATGGTTTGTAGAGGATAAAGTAGGAGCAGGGTGACTAGCCACTTGAGTCTGTGAGGGCTTAGTAGGACTGTTAGTTTAAAAGAATGGTCTTTTATAAGCATGAGATTCTGAACTCTTCTATTAATAAACTGATTGTAGATTGATGCCTTTGGTAGCATTATGTTGCTATGGCTGGGCTAGAAGTTCACTCTACATGGATGGAGTAGGTGGTAGCTGCGTTGAGGGTTGAGGAACAGGTGTAGAAATAAGAGGAGGATAAGAATAAAAGGTGGCATCTCTCATGGAATGTGGAGAATGAGTTTTGTAGTATTTGAAAGGGTGTAGTCACATTGAAAAAAAGAAATGTGATTGGAAAAGTCACGTGGAGACAAGGGTTGTTGAACATAATACCCATATGGATCTAGTTGCCTATAAGGGTACTGCTACCTTGGTGTTGGCATCCCCCATGACTGTGGTTGGTCCCACTATTGATATTGTTTGTACGATTGTGGTGGAGTTCCACTTTACTAATATTGTTATTGCTAGAAAAACTACCTAGGATTACCTTGAGGGATAAGGCAATCTTCTAGGTGTTTACCTTCTTGCTAGTCATGGATTTAGAGCATACACCTCGAACTCCTGTAAGTGTGACATGATGGGGCAACATACCCTAGGATGTTCATATTGGCAAATGTCACACCCACCAGCATCATCTAATTCAATTTCTGCAACTTCATCTACTACAACAATCTTGTCCTTACTCCTTTGGTAGAAACATTTAGCTTCTTTTTTCCTCTTGCAGTTACGATCACTACTCTATTTTCATGATTCTTCAGTAATTTTTAGAGCAATTTGGAATTCTTCATTCAAAAAATTCTACATTTTATCCACCTTAGCCAAAAATTTAAACATATATTTTTGGATCAGCAAGGTCTTCCTATTTACCACCTCATCAAGTGGTGATTCCTCCTCACTATCACAAAATTGGAACTCCATCTTTCTAATGGAAGGATCCCTATTATATTCCTCTACACTTTCACATTTTCTCAACTCTCATTCTTCTTTTGCTACCTGCTCAATTAGCCTTTGAATTTGATAGGCTTTGAGTTTATATAGTCTCCCATGGGCATAGACCCCAAGAGTTCCTTCATCTCCAATCTAATTCTATCTATGATATGGTGAAGTTGTTCTTTCTAAGAATAATCATGGCTAGGGCATCAGTGTATGAGACAATAGTATCTACCCATGGTGATGTTCAAGGGTTCATGATTTCCTTGCTTCCATCCTTGGATCTACCTTCTTAGGTTAGACACTCTAAAGTATGTCTAATACTTATCAATAACTAACTCTAATGTTGTACTCCACTTGCAAATGGATTCTAGTTCTAAGGACTAGTACCAACTTTCTACTTCTTTGATGAGTGTCTTGGGAAATAGCTTTAATTTATGCCAATAATTTTTTATATTTTGTAAGGCACAAGCATTGTGAAAATATTGAAGATTTGTTTGTGGATCAAAGTTATACCCCCCCCCCCCCCCCCTCAAATCTAGGAATATTGTTCATATCAAGTCATCTGATCCAGCTATCCTTCACATGCCAGGTTGGAATTTTTATAGCCTCTACAATATTTAACATGTGTTGAGTTACCAAAAAATTCTCATCATCATCATCATTATTTCAATTATGTCCTCTACTACCCCCTCAATCATTGTGGGCTTGGCAATCATCATTATTATTCCATTGTTCACCTCCATCATGGTTGTTCTTTCTATGACATTTATTAGAACTAGAAGAGGAAGAAGAATATGCAAATGAAGAGGGCAAAGAGGGAGGAAGATTATCACAACCATGATGTGTACCAACTCCTCTTTAGTAATCATGGCCATGTTCATTAGTTTTCTTATCCTCTTGACACTTGTTCGAGGCCCTACCTTGACTACCATCTTTACTTGAACCTAGGTTGTTGATAGTGGACCGAAAATTCAAAGTCGCACCCCCATCACCAGTAATAAGGGGTGGATAATCTTCATGTTGAGAGCCTCTAAAGGGAGGGTCCTCATTTTCATTTTGGTTAAACAAGAATTAGGGATTGGTTAACCATTTCCCCTTCACAAACTCATGGTGCTTCTACTAGTGTTGATCTCTCCTGCATTGTGTTTCAATGGGATAGTAGTCCTAGTAGTCATAATCATGCACAACATACTCCTCTTAAAGATCATGGATGCCCAACCTCTTAAGAGTTTGAAGTAGCATCACTAGCATAAATCGATTAGGAGGCATCACAATGTTGCCTTCTATATCACACCATCGCAATTATTCATCCTAATGCAAGATGAAGGTAAAATCAAGCACATACTCATTTGGATAACTATACACCACCTTGTATTCTTAAAGGACTGGTGGTTTAGTACCATCATGCCTATGAGAAGAAGACATTTTGCAATACAAATAAGATATCAGTGTGCTTATGTGATTATATTATTTGTGAGAATGATTTTAACCTTAGGTTTCATCCACCGATGTTAATGATGGTCACTAAACCTAGATAGCACACTTTTCAAACAAAATGAGTCCTTGGCAATGACGCCAATGATGAGCAGTCAAGGTACCCCTACACCCAACCATACAACTCATGAAGCGTTCTAGTCAAATTCTGCGAACTCTATGTCTTCCAGTACACTAGCCTTCTAGGAAGTAAACTTTTCCCTAACAATCATTCATTGTCTTTTCAATTACACATGTGATGCACAAAGGTATAGTTAAGTGTAATCAAGCCATCTAGGCTTTATTATTTTATGTTTTATGTTCCTAGTGCTTAAAATAGATAAATGAAGTAATTTAATAACTAATTTAATTTAACTAATTAACCAATCTCTAACTAGTCCTAACACAAGCATCCAATCCCACTTTTCATACATGTCCTGAACCCATGTATCCACTACTAGGATTACCAAGCACTATGCTACTAGGCAAACCAAGCAATAACACTACTAGGATTACCAAGAAAATACATGTTTACACTCAGAGCTATTGTACTTATGTGTTTAATCTATTTAGCTTGATTAATTAACTAATCACATGAAGTCTAATTTAGCTTAATTAATTACATAATTAATGAAAAAAATAAATGCACAAATCAATCATTAATCTATTCTAGGTGCTACAAGGTTTGATCAAAAAGCTCATCTTTATTGCCATTCACTCTAGTGTGTTCAAGTACAACAATGCTCAAATAAAGATCTATACACTTTCTGACTCCTGCTGTAGGCACTCAGAGAAATATTCTAACTCTCAAATGACAAAATTACAAGAGCTATGCTACAACTATGACTCAAATCCTCATAAACACAGCTGGTGAGCATGTATTTATAGATTTTATTATAGCACTACATAAATGAGACCCCATAGATGTAGTAAACACTATGTCGATGAGCCCCATCGATGGGGCAACACCACATAAATGGGACCAAGTCGATAGGGCCCCGTCAATGAGGCCACATAAATGGGGGCCTATCAATGTGACACAATGATGATTCATAAAATGAGGATCCAAGCTCAACTCAAAACTCTCCCCCAAGGATCTTAGAGGCCATACTTGTCCCTTCTCAATCCTCAATTGCTCACAATGGAGCCCAAGCTCAAGATAAGATACTTATAAAAGGTTATCCAAATCTCTCTTAAGTGCTCTTCCTTGCCTCTCACTCAACTTCCTTACACAAGCTCTCCTCCCTCAACTCTCACAAGCTTTCTCTCTTGCTCATGGTCAAGGTTATGCTCTTTCTTCTCCCAACAATGGTGAATTACATCAATATTTATAAGCAACTAGAAGGTAAAAATCTTAGAAACATTTCCGCAACTCAACTTTAAGTTCTTTAGATGTTTCCCAAGTCTTCTCACCTTCTCCTTGATTATTTCCATCTTGCTTTGGCTATTTCCTGAATTAGAATGACATTTTTGAAAGTTTCCCCATGCATCTAGGTCATGTTTGGCTTCATGTAGATGTCTGTTATGAAAGTCCTACTCATAGGAGAGACATCTACTGTTTTGGTAGATGTCTCCTTTGGACTTGGGACATCTACAGTTCAAAGAAGATGTCTCTTCTGAAGGTGCCAAAAATAAAAATGCTTGTTTTGATGCTAGAAGCCTCTAGATGCCTCCCAACAAGTCCCCATAAATCTTGGAACCCCCTAAACTCATCAAAATGAGCCCAAAAGACCCCAAAACATGCCAAAAAATTCAAGAGTCATCCTCAACAAAATCAGCCAAAAAAGACACAGAGTATGTAGGCTAGAGCAAGGGAATTGAAAGAGGTCTCCCTACACCAATTTTGTAATAAAAAATGTTTGTTATCATTTTCTTATCATAATATTCTTAGATAATTAGAGTTATCAATTAAGTGCAAAACCAAACTCTAACATGGTATCAAAGCACAAGTTATCATGGAGAAGAAGAATTATAAACATAGTTAATGTAGTACAAAGAGGAAAATTCAATGAAAAGATTGTGTGGTAAAGGGACTTGATGATTCCTTACTGGCATAACCATTAATAATGTAAAATCATATGGGAAATGACATACCTATAACATGAAGAATGGGAACAAGTAATAATCATTAAGATGGAGTATGAGAAGAGAGAAGGTGTTGCATCATAGAAGATGAAGAGAGTTCATGAGGATTCAAGGAATTCACAAATCATAATTGATGATACACTTCAATAGCTAACTTCTTATATTTCATCAAGCCAAAGATTGAACCTAATTATTGAGCAATTGGTGGAGAATCTAGTATATATCTTGATGAGTTTATAAGAAAAGATAGATGAAAGCTATAATCATATGAGGAATTAAGATAAAGTAAGACCCTCATGATGAAACAATCAACATTGAACAAAACACCAATAAAATTATAATCAAGTAAGGCCTAGAAACATAGTGCTAAGTCCACTCAATCAATTCTAGAATCCATGATGTAATGAAATCCACAAACTTTCATAGCATAAACTCTAGAGTCTTACAATAAGAGTTCAAAACTCAACATACTTCAAATATTTCTTCTAAATCATGATTTTATACTAATATTATCCCAACATTACTCACATGTTATACCTCGTTGTGAAAACAAAACAAAAGAGTATTATGATATTTTATTTTGTAAGCACTATACTAATTTCATAAGTCATACTTCTATAAAAAAAATAATTCCTTATGAAATGAATTCTCAAATTTGATTGTGATATTAAATTTTAATGTATGTAAAGCCCAAATTACCAAATTTCTTCCCAAAAGTCAAAGGTAAAGATTTTCAATCATAGAAGCAATTCCTATGCTTAGGTTATTAAGAGAGGCGAATTATAGCAAAATCCCCTTAAGCAAAATCTACTTCTATAAATTTAAGAGTTCATAAACAATCATCATCATCATCCTAGCCTTGTCCCAACAAATTATGGGTTTTCATAAATTCTCTTTTTCCATTTACCTCATTCAAGAGTTAGGTCTCTATTTATTTGCAATTTCTTTAAATCATTTTAATAGTCTTTCTCATTTTTTTTTATCTTCCTTTCGATGGCTTTCATAGAATAGTGATGTAATAATCTTTTTTAATAAATTCATTATCTTATCTTCTTTGCACATGCCCAAATCATCTAAGACATTATTCTTATAGGTTTTTTAAAATAGAAGCAACTCCAACAATTTACAAATAATGGTAGCTAAAAAGAAGATAAACATGAAGATAATTGTGGTAGAAATAAAGAATTTCAACTTTCAGAAAGTAATACTGATGAGTTATCATTTTGTTGGCCGTGATATTGTAGCCTGTATCCTCATCTATAAATAAGAGGTAGAGAGATCTGATAGGCAGTTTTTAGAGTTAGTGGTTAGAGTTGTTAGATTTAAGCTTCTTTTTTACATCAGTTTCTCTCTCAACCCTTCTCTCCTAGTGTATCCCCGCAGTGTGGTGATTGTAATTGTACGGCATCCTTATTCGAGTGTGACGTACTTGGACACGCACATGACCGGAAATAAAGATCAAGATTACTTCATCATTGCAGCATTCACTTACTTTAATTATTTATTTAATTATTATTTACTGCTTTCTTAGTTAATATTTCTTCACCCTAAACTCCTTTTAAACGTGGAATGAGTATGACTTGATCACGAGCATTTAAGTGTGACTACTTGGTAACCTAGTAGCATACCTAGGATCTGCGCTTGGTAATCCTAGTGGTAGTCATGCACGAGGTCCAAGATGTGTACAGATGATTAAGGAACGAATGCTCATCGCACTTAGGCTAGTTAGATTCTCTCTTACCCTCTCTCTCTCTTTCCTTCCTAGGTTAGTTAATATTATTTACCATCATACCCAGGAGTAGCATTAGCATAGGAACACATCATACACCTCACTCTAGACTAAACCATACGTGACAAGGTTAATACTAGTCCATGTGGGAAGACAGCGAACTGCGACCTAAGAATAACTATCTAGATACTACAACTAGCCCATCTGCGAAGTTGGACCAGATCATGCATGAAACGCTCGTATTCGTATAGTTGAGTGTAGGGGTACCTCGCCACTCATCATTGGCGCCGTTGCCAGGGACGGTGCTAGTTATCTAGATTAGTTATATCATAAAAGGTCACTGTACAGGAATTAATGATATATCTTTTAAGAAGAATTAATTACAAAAAGTCACATACGAATTCACACACAACTTCACAATCATGCCTCGCCTACAAGACTATAATAATGCCACACCTAGTAAGGAAATTCATTGGAGAACCAACGAATTATATGACAATGAGGATTGGAGTACGCAACCTGAAGTGGGGGTTTCTTATAAACATAAATGAAGGCAACATCGTCCCAACGCACGAAAGCATAGCTTACTAGATGACGATGAACCCCTACTGGCCACTACAAGCCTAATGCAAATACAAGAGGCTATTCGAATCTCCCGTAGGCATCGTAAAGAGAGCCGCCTACCCAGGCTCGATTTAAACAACTTTCATTAGTAATACAAGAGGCTGTACTAATCTCATTTGTAATTACAAGAGCATTTTGGGCCAAGATATTTGGAAGAGAAAATTATATGTACATGTTCATGTCCTATAGTAAAATTATACATCTTATTATATGTGCCATAAACCATAGTTTTTTTTAGACATTCACTTTTATTATTAAATGCCTACAAAAGTCATTAATTGTATTAAGCATGTGATGTAATCCTTTCATTAAATTTAAAATTAAGGCAACATAATCAACATAAAGTAAGAGTGTGGGGTGTCCAATCCCAAAAAATAAATATATTAAAAAATTAAAATTAGACTACAAAAGCAAAGAAGAAAAGGATAAACTTCAAAACAACAAAAAGAAAAGGCCCAACAATTTTTGAGATGCCTTTTTAGGTTTTCATCCTTACAAGCAATCCTTGAAAAGCTTCCCTTTGGGGTAGGAAAAGGATCAAATCTTGCCCTCATTCAGAAACACCCAAATGGGCTTTCACTTTCTACTAAGGCTTTCTATTAATAGAAAAAGAAAACTACATAGAGAAATAATTAGAAATTTAGCTAAAGCATTACCTACTGATTGATGCCACCTTGAACTAACAAAGGAAGAAAATTATCTAGAGAATCTTTGTGAAAAACAACATTACATAGAAACTTACAAATGGCTTAAAGAATAAGAGGACAAAATTAAAACTACTTATAAAGTTGAAATCCTTGAAGTTGAGAAGTGTTACTAAATAAAACTTCATCTAATCCTAACTAAAAAGCTTGTAAATACCTACTACACCAAGTATAAGACCTTCGAGCTAGGGGACAAGTAAAAAACAATGGATGAATGTATCTTCTATGTTGCAAATAGGACATCTTTAGGTCATGAACACCCAAATGAGAGCATCGAATACTAATAGGAAAACCTTGATGAATGAAGTACCACAAAAAATGTCTAATTTTTAAAGTAGTGACATTCCATATCTTTTGAATTCATTGTTCCATAACTGCACATTGTGATTAAATTTCTAAAGATAATTATATTAGTATTAAAATTTAAAAGAGTATACACAATCTTGGATGGATATGGAAAGACATGATGGTCATTAATCCAAGAAAAATTAAGAAAATCATTATGAGAATCTTGAATAGCTACACTTCTATCTAAATTATCCAACAAATCAAATAATGTAGACTTTTTAGAAACATTAATGTCATATAGAGTTTGACACTCATATTAAGTAATCTAGTGATGATGCTTATGAAGATATAGAAGGTAGGAAATGTCAAGCTTACACCATGTACTACAAAGGCATGAACAATTAATAGCCCATGGTTCATTATTAATAGGAAGCTACTAAGGAGAAAGCTTATTAAGCATAGAGGTAGAAATAGTAATATTATTGAAGTTCCAAAATTTAGTGATAAAAATTCAAGTCTTCCAAATATGCTTTATGACAATATAGTAATGCCTTTTGGAAAAAAGATCTAATTACAAAATGAATATTCTTTAATAACCACTAGCTCTAGGCTTACCCATCTGAATGTGCTTCTATAAAAGAAGCTTTCAGGGCTCTCTACAAGATAAGCATTTAACCACCCACTTGGCACATAAAATAATACCTTTCTTATAATAATATATCAATCCTAATCCATCATCCTCTTTGTGAGAAGTGTAAATGTTCCATACAACATGGCAAAATCCTTTCATAGAATGACTGCTACTCCAAAAAAAGTTTCTCATGAGATGATTAATGTAATGATATGTAGAAATACTAGGATCCCAACATGAAGAATAATACATGAGTAGCTTGAATGATATACTTACAAACAATAAACTTACTAGCCATTGAAAATTTCTTCTCCTTTCACTTAATAAGTTTTTGTTCAATTTTCTTTATTGTAACATTTCATGAAGTTTTTAAAGATCCATCAAAGAAAAAAAGGATGTCTAATAATTTGAAAATATTTGACTATTCTAAGAAATGCCAATATTTATACAAAGCCCATTCTTGAACCCCATTATTACAAAATATAGAAGATTTGAACCAATTAATTTGAGAGCCTAAAAGTCTACAATATTGATCAACACAATAAAGAAGACAATTTGCAATAGCTTTGTCATTTTTTATCATAAAAAAGGAGTCAATTGCAAAATTGCATATTTAATAAAGTAGAAACATTATTTTCAATAAAGATTTCTTGTAGCAAATTATGTTCCTAGTCCTTCTATATAGCATGACATAAAAAATCTGCAACAAGGATGAAGAGATAAGGAGCAAGAGGGCAACCTTCACTAACTAAGAATTCAAGCTTGTAGCTCTTAGTAATACCAACATTTGTAGCCACAATCGCATTAGTGTTTGTAGAAATGGTCTCCACCATCCCAATAAATTTTTCATTAAAACCATATTTGTGAAGACAAGTAATAATAAACTACCATTTAATTTTATCATATGCTTTATCATAGTCAAGCTTCAAGAAAGCAATGTCTTGATTGGAATCCTAATGCATACCCTCCCAAGCTACCACAAAATTATCTAGAATATATCTACCTTTGATTAGCCCACTACTTTTTTTCTTTCCAACATGTTCCCACTATTTTCTTTCAAAAAGGGCCATTCTTTTCCCATAAATTGTTTACTACTAGCCTTTTTTTTTGGCATGCTTTTGACGTCTGTCATTTCTACCTTGTTTGTAGTTCATGTTTAGTAGCTTCTTCAATGTTTTATAGTTTCTTTGTTTTTTCTACATTTATTTTTTTCTTTGCCAACTCTCTTTAATTGCTGCAAGTGACCCACATAAAATTTTTAACCCATAAAGCTTCTTCTCTCTTTGAGATTGCTGGTTGAAGATGGAGTCTAGAACCTTTCAAGATCTAGACTCTATGCTTGATTAAGGTCTTTTTGTAAGGTATCCATGAGTTTGTTTGAGTTCTAGATCCAACACTAGCACTGATAATTTTGCAATTACTATTGTTTCTCCTACTAATTTTATTACTTGATCTAGCTCTGGCTTTATTACAACAATAGAACTCATTGATGTTCGAATTCTTTTGGACTAAACTGTATACATGCATGTCATGACGAAGAACATTTAATTGATTGAATAATGCTACAAAAAGTTTCTACCTTATATGAAGCTATTCTTCTCCAAGTTGTTCTATTGGAGAAATTTTTGAACTCTCGAGGTTCTTGATGTGGCAGCAAATTCAGTTCTATTGTTTAGATTTTTTGATCTTTAGACTCTTGGCCCATCCTCACACCCGCAATGAGGGTTGCCATTGTTTTCTTTCAAAAAGGGCCATGTTTTTTTCTATAAATTGTTTGCTGCCATCCTTGCTTTTTGGCATGCATCTAGCATCAAAGGCACATTGATGAGAGGTGAAATTTCCCAAAAGCACTTTGTGCTGCTTCTGAAGTCTATCATTTCTACCTCATTTGTAGTTCATGTTTAGCAGCTTCTTTCATGTTTTGTAGTTTCTTTGCTTTTTCTACATTTTATTTAGTCTCTACAAACTCTCTTTAGTTGCTACTTGCGATCCACATAAAATTTTTAACCTATAAAGTAAGAGTCTCACAAGACTTCTTTCAATTATAATTACAAAAGAAGTTGGAATTTTATGTATTCAGTCTTCAAGTTCATTAATAACAAACTTAAATAAAGTTTGAGAAAGAGTACATTCCTATTTAACATTAACAAAATTATTAAATAAAATTATTTCTTGCTTAGTTGCAAAGTTTTTGAATAGCCTATCTTCCAAGCATAGATTCTAAAATAGTGTTAAAAAACTTGGCAAAAATATTACTAATTATAATTAGTCTATAATTATTGAGATATTTTTTATCTTAATTTTTAAAGAGCATAATTACTTTATTGATGTTACATTCCTTTTCTAATCCCACTTGCATAGCCAAATTTAACTTCTTCCAAATGACATTCCATACAAGTGGCCCTCCCCATTTAAGTATTTCTCCATATAAGAAATGTATAACAAAAGCTTTGCCCAATGTCAATTTTTTCCTGCATTATCTCATTTAGAAAAATGAATAATATATTATCATTTTTATAAAAATCTTCTATTTTATTATTGTTGTGAAACGAAGCTTGAAAAAAAATTCCAATATCTTTGAGAGAGAAAGCATAGTCTATTCTTCTCTTACTTTGAAATAAACTGTTTTGTTTTTCTCTAACAAGTTTTCTCTTCTTAGTTTGAATCAAATTTTTATGTGACTTGATAGTCTTTGGTGACTTTTGAGTCTTTAATAAAATTCTAGTTGTCTTACATTTTTCATCAAATCATTGTTGATTGCATTTTGGCCTTTGTAAATATTTAGGATAGTTGTAATTAGAGTTTTCGTGAGATTCACACTTAGATTCTAAATCTTTTGAATTTTATTTTGAAAATCTTCATTCATTTTTGCAATTATTCTAAAGTGCTTTTACCTATTGGAATATCTAATATGCTTTGTATCTGTTAATTACATAAAGTATAAGGAGCAATGACAGGATTAAACTATTTCTTCATTTACTTCAAAACATTTGATGTTGCCAACATTGTTTGGGCTATAAAGAAGAAAATTAATAATGGAGTTGGCTTGTGGTCATGTAAAAGTGAAGCAACCTAATTTTAGATGGTTATTGATGCCATTTAGAACTAATAGATTAAGTCAGTGTACCTATTGTAACAAATGTTTTTCCCCATGATTAAATTAGCTATCTTCAAAGCACCAATTCCATTCCACACTTTTCTCATATTCTAAAATGCGTTAAGGATTCTAGTGACTACTAGGGATATAATTAGAACCAATTCTGGCATTAAAATCATGACATACTCAATCTCTTTATCGATGAATTATAAGACTAGTTTTGTAAAGGTTATCAAAAGCATGTGATTAAAATATGATCTCAAATAATAAATCTAATTTTGTATCTAGATGATGCTACATTAATTTCTACATCTAACCCAAGTATGCAAAATATGTTGGAAAATTTAGAAAGTTCTTATCCTTCATTTGGTTTAAAAGTCAATGTGGATAAAACTAAAATGATAATATGGGTTATAAGAAATGTAACTTATTACTTTAGTTTTGGTTTTGCTAATGTCAAAATTATAAACTTGTTTAGATAATTAACTCCACTTTGTACACAATTACAAATAAGATAAATGTGTAAGGATCAAATAACATAAGGAATGAAAGTTATGATTTTTGTGCACTTACAAACAAATACAAGACATTAGAAGTATGGGCTTGAAAAGTTCGAAGACAAATGTTTTAGACTATTATTTCTCCCCCCATGATTTATGGGTGTAGAGTGTGAAGGCCATGTCTCAATGCAAAAAATTGAGAAGCTAAAACAAAGAATTTTTTATCAAGGGAGTTAAGGCTTAAACACCATATCTCATGTTGCTTTTAAAGTGTGATCTACTTCTTGAAAGTTGATGCTTTCTACCAATTTATTGCTTATACTCAAAACCTCATAGAAGCAAAACAACCTAAGTTTTCTAAAGTAGTTCTTTAAAGTAGAAGAGTAGTCCTTCAAAGTATAAGAGAACAAAGCTATTACTTTTAGGGAATGCAATGACTGAAGACTTAGAATATCTTAGAGAAGTAGATGCAAGTAGGCCTAAACACATCTAGAAGTTAATTAAACAGTGGGTATTGGCAAAGTTATAATTAAATCTAGAAGGAAAGAAAAAATTCTATGCATAGCGCATTCAAGGTAATTTTTTAAATTTAGTTGTCCAATATGTTATAGTTCATATTTCAATTAAAGTTTACAATTTTATCAATAGGCCACATCTAAGTTCACATCCTTTAAGTATAGGAAATAGAAGATGGACTCAACTACTCAAAGGAAGAGGGTACATGGAAGTTATGTAGGTCTAAAGCATTGGACTATGAGCAACATGTTTTTCTTAGTTGTTATATGACTATATGTTTAAGGTAAAAATATAATATTTTTACCAAAAATTTGTATGATTTATTTTTGTTGCATGCAATGATTGTTAACCACTTTGTTGAGACAAGTTTTGTTTTTCATGCCTGGAAGGTATTAGTTGTCCAATAGATCCTTTGGGCCTACATATGTAATAAAATCTCTAATTTCTAGTTTCAAGTTTGTGCATAAGTAAAGCTAGCTTTGGATAGGAATGATCTAGTTACCACTTTTGACAATTGAAGAAAAAAAGAATCAATAGAAATAAACCCATATATTTTTTAGAATACACGAAACAAAATTTCAAAAAAATAAAATTAATTATTTTTTTTTAGAGATAAGAAAACTTGATTATTTGCACAACCCTAACCCACACAACAACGTAGATATGACGTACTATAGAAGAGTGTCCCACCACAAAACTTCCCTATTGTTGCCATACCCATGAGCAAAAACAAGGATTGAACTCACAACCTCCCTAGTAAAAAAATAAGTGTAATGGTTATTATTTGCAAGTAAAAGCACCCCATAGAGTAGTTGTATTAGTTATAGTAATGGTATGAAAGGTCCTAGACAAGGATGGTGACAAGAAATAGCATACCTATAGCCACAAGCTAGGTCCTACGTAAACCTCGTATGGAATCAGCACGTTAGAAGTCAATAGCAGAAAATCGTAAGCTCATATGTGACATGGAAGTTTCTACATCAACCCGGGCTTCATACATTTATAACGTTTCGATTCGGTATTATTACAACTCATTCTCATTCGATGATTGCTTGTCCACGACTGTATTTACGAAAGACCAATAGTTGCAATGCACACGAACACATCAAATCTAAATAGAGCTTATCCAGACGAAAAGAGGCACACAGAAAATACCAGAGCCAAGCAAATTAAGGAACCTGCGCTCACCGGACACAAGTACAGCACCAGATCAGTTTAAACTTTAAACAAGGGGCAGTGCTCAGTGCTCTGCTGTGGAATCATCTGTTGCTTTCTGGAAAAGAAAATGCCGACATACGGTGGTAAAAGGCCTTGGGATGCAAGTGTGCTCCAGGCATTCGCTGTTTCTTCTGTAATATAATACGAAAACGTAGATTGTTAAAACGGATTCAATTCAATATTTTTTTCTCAGACGATTTTGTAGACATCTGGTAGGATACGTCAAGGAGGATTTTCAAGATATGATTATTATGATTATTCGCTACGCGAGAGATTCCTTTTCACCGCGGCTCTGAATCGGAATTGCATAGGGGAAAAACAATAAAAAAGGAAATCGTCATTTACAGGGCTCGAATAGGGCCCCAAATATGGCGCAAAAGATGACGGAGCTCTCAACAGAGGCAAACGCGGCAGCAACGGAACGAATGGATTCGCAGGAATCGGAGACGATTTCTTCGTCTTTGAGCAAAAATAGCAGCAGCAGCGGAGATGAAGCGCCGTTGCTTTGCAAGTCCGATAAGTGTGACAAGTTCGAACAGGGATCCGCAGCGGGGATTTCAATGGAGGAACTTGAGGCGAAGTACGCGGCCTTTGTACGGCACGACGTTTACGGTGTTTTCGGCTGCGGACCTTTGCCGTTCCAAGAGAAGATCTTTCTCGGCCTCGCAATGGTGACGATTTTGCCGCTGCGGATCATGCTAGGGCTGATTATTGTGCTTTCGTACTACATTATTTGCAGGCTTTGCACTTTTCTCTACGCCGCGCAGAGCGAAGGGGAGGACGGCACTGAGCATTACGGCAACATATCCGGAATCCGGCGGTCCATTATTGTCAGCTCCGGAAGGTTTCTCTCCAGAGCCCTGCTCTTTGTTCTCGGATTTTATTGGATTAAGCAAAATCGCAAGATCCCGAGCGCCGAAAGTTTCCCTCACGAGGGCGTTTTTGTCAGCGATGTTGCGGAGGTGAGCTCTTGTTGTGTTGATGTGCCTTTCAGGATTTCAATCACCTGAATTTCTTGTCCCTTGCAAGACGAAACGATATTAGATTCGAGTCTTCTTTGGTTTGAACCGTATTGCTTTCCTTGTAGCTTTGAATCCTCAGTAGTTTAAATGATCTTGCCCTGTATGCTTGTTTCTAATCTTGTTAGTTTTAATCATGCCGCTTTTTCTTAATCCTTACTAGTTTAGAATCCTCTCCAGTGTCAATGACATGGTTTTCGATGTTTCTCCGAAAGTCTTAACATGGAAATTATCATTCTATTTTAAATAATGTTGATTACCATTCAAGTTTCGGGTCCTCCCTTGATTGGTTTATCAGCCTTTCCATCATAATTTGAATCCTTTCCAGTTTCAATCACCTTGCTTTTAGGACGAGTTTCAAAGGCTCTCTGAAATGAACCATTTTACTGCAACCGAAATTAATTGAATGGATCATTAATAAATGTTCTGCCGATTATGTTGTAGTCAATTCGTTGGCTTACATGCTTTTGATTGGTTTCAAGCTCATTGATGGTAAAAATTGGAATGTTTTTTCGCTTTCTGACTATATTAAACCATTTTTTTCATATCTGATTTGAGTCATCTTGCTTATTCCGAAATGCAGTGTAAGAATAATATGCTGCACAGGGCATGAAGGCATTCATTTATTGTTGGAGATTGTACAATTGAACAAACACTGTATCAGCTAGAATCATTTTATGATGCTTTGTGTGAGTGACGCCTAATTACATCAAAAATTGAGCTGACCTTAAGGCTCCACTTAATCTAATTAGAATGTATTATTTTAAATTTTTTGTTTTTATTGACTTTTCTTCCGACTTTCCTCTTATGTCTGGCGTGCAAGCTTTTTCAATCTAATCTGCATGGATACTGGACCCATTTTCTAACTTGTTAAAAATTGAATTTAAGCCTATAATTTTTGTCTCTCTTAACCATTTTAAAAGAGAAAATTACTATGTAACTTAGGATGGTGTTGCCAATGCTTATTTAACTTTTAGAGAGGGTGATTCTTTTTGCTTTATTATATTTTAATAACGAATAATCACACAGACTCTCAATGCTCATCCTACCAAGTGGAGCTCCTGGGAGGGTTTGTGGATGAGTCAAAGCCTAACCTTTTTTCAAGTAGTTTCTCCAATGCTCAATCCCTGTCTTCCAACTTAAGAAACAAGTACTTTACCATTACTCCAAATGATTGAAAATATTAAAAAAGAAGAATTAAAGAAGCAACATGTTCTGTAACCAGCATTTCAAGAAATTTAACTATTTTTTAATTCTTTGCAGAATGGTGCACGCTCACAGGATGGTGCAATCCGACCAGGAGCAATAATATCTAACCATGTTTCTTACTTGGATATCTTATATCACATGTCAGATTCTTTTCCAAGTTTTGTTGCAAAGGTAAAGTAGAATTTGATCTTTGATTATTTCATTTAGAAATGTGCATGATGAATGACTTTGTGCAATGCATAAACCAATGCTGAGAATCATTTCTCATCTTTGAAGAGGTCAGTGGCAAAGATTCCTCTTGTTGGTCTTATTAGGTGAGTTGAGATACCGTGTACACGCCATTTTAAACTAGATGTGCCAAGTTTTTTCTGTGCCTCATTTAATTATACAAGAAAAGGTCGATTTTGAACATTTTGGTTCTTTATTTTTATTTTGTTATATTTTATGTGTAGCAAGTGCCTAGGCTGTGTATATGTTCAACGGGAGTCAAAGGCATCCGATTTTAAAGGAGTTTCAGGTAATATATATTGATTGTTCGCATTCTGTTTTGTTTATCTTCTGTACCAACATTTAACTACCTAAATACGAATAAAGATATCATTAATTGAATCAAAAGCCTTTGTTTACGTATATTACGTTTAGAACTAAACTTTTCTTTTTTCTTTATTTCTGGGAAAATAACGAGAAAACAACCTGCTGACAGGGATTGTGGTAGAGAGGCTTCAAGCAGCCCATAGTAATAAGCTTGCCCCAATGATGATGCTTTTTCCAGGTAAACTCACTTTATAAAAGCACATGATTGTTTTAAAAATTCAGTTTTAAAATTCTTTTGTATTGTAATTTATTTGTAGATTTTAAGGTTATTGTTGTATGCCAACTGTCCAGTCAATGTTTGGCATATCTACTGTGTATCCTTCTAACAAAGTGAGGTGATTGGCATTGTATGCTAAAAATTGCAGAAGGTACAACAACAAATGGAGAGTATCTTCTTCCTTTCAAGACCGGTGCATTCTTAGCGAAGACTCCTGTTCAACCTGTCATCCTGAAGTATCCTTACGGAAGATTTAGTCCTGCCTGGGATACCATCTCTGGTGTAAGCATCTTCTTCTCTATATCCACATTATTATACGTGAACCAGGCTTATATTAAAAAAAAAAAACTTGCAGATGTTTATATCCATCTAGCACACATCAGTTATTAAGGGAGGTGGAAAGTCTTCTCACTGTTTATGAACGTGTTAAATGCAACTTTGCTAGACTTAGTTTTTTAACTCACTTACATGCCTATACTTGTATTCATAATGTTGCCTTTTCCTAGTGCATTTTTTAATGAATCCAACATGATTTCCATGACAGTGACTATATCGGTTGCTATTATAATATAAATGTGCAGATTTGTCCTGCTTTTTTAAACACTGCTTGCGGATCTGCTTTCAGTACCCCAAAGAATTTGGAGATTTTTTTCTTTTTAAATTCCAAATATGATGTGTAAATGTTTAGACTTTTACCATTATTTACACGTATCTTCTTCATTGTTCTCTTTAATGCTTACATATTTCCCAAAACAAACATTAAAAAATCAAAATATTATACTTCTTTCTCTGTTCAAGGTGTCTCAGTAAATTCTGCAGTCTATTGTTTTGGAATGCCATATTTTGACCATGAGAACGAATCTATAAGTACCCCTAAATCTATCAGTATATTAGATACATTTTTCTGTGACCAAATATTGAACATATTTTTTTACATGGGCTTTCTGAAATATTAGGTTCTTTAAATATACAAAGCATTTTTTCACTGTCACAAATTTTTATATTCTTATGATAACGTGTAGGTTCGGCATATCATTCTATTGTTGTGCCAGTTTGTAAATTATTTGGAAGTTACCGAGCTTCCAGTTTATTGTCCATCGGAAAAGGAGAAGAGTGATGCTAGGTTGTATGCAGATAATGTTCGAAAGTTGATGGCGCTTGAGGTAAGCAGTTTTGCATACTACTTTAATGTTGGATGATGGATGCTTGTGAGATTGTGTATACACTTATACTCCAACATGTGTGTTATTGGGACTAAAATGTCAGCTTGCATGGTTGATAGTTGTGTACCAAACTCAAGATTCAAACTGATGACCTTGAAATTGTGGAGCATGATGATTTATTGCTAATGAAATTGCACATATTAGTTATCAAAACATAGATTCTTCTGTATCTGCTTTCTGGATACTCAGAACTATGATTTCTTCATGCAGGGTAATTTAACAATGTCAGAAATTGGTCTGCCTGAGAAACGCATATACCATGCAGCTTTGAACGGTAAAGATTCATCTAGCACTTTTCATCAGAAGGCAGACTGAGTGTTCTAATAAATGCCTGATATTCTCCTTATTTTTCATTCTGTAGACACATGATAGCGAAATTTCGCTATCGATACTTCTTGGATATTGTATTTTCCTATCGAGCACTGCCTTTGACTTTTTACCTACTTAAAGTGCTGATTTATTTCAGTGTATAAAGTACAAGTTAAACTAAATGCTTTCTGTGCAATGGCTTGTGATAAGCCTGGTCAGAAGCAACTTGTATCTTAGTTGTCATAACACGCTTCTTGCACACTCAAGTTTAGCATTTTTGAGCTGGATCTTTTTGTAAGTACTTTTGCCAGTTCTACTGAATTAAGCAGTTGTATTGAGCTTTCGGTATAAGCTCTGATTTTGTAGGGAAGCATGTTGATTATTTTGATCGGCCAATGCTTGTTTTGCATCTTAGGTGATAGATGTTTTTCTTTATAATAATGGCTTTGCATGCTGGCATTCACCAGCTTAAATGTTTCTGTGCTTACTGAAGTAAAACATGTTGGCTTTCCCGCAGGTGGTCCTCCAGCTAGCTAACAAATCATTGGTTGAAGGTTAATTTGTACTTTATATCTTGGCTTTTGATGATTAAGTTGGAGTGATATTTGTTTCCTCTAACTGCATAGTATGCTTTGAAGCACACGCTTGCATTGTACAGTGGCTGATAATTCTCTGGGGCATCGATTCAATCTCCAAAATTCCATGGATTCTTGTTGGGATAGGATGTATTCGGAACAAGTTTTGAAGTTTATACCATTGATTTCTGTTGTATCTTATCACTACCATGGGAAAATATTCACCGCTGCTTTTTACGGTGTTATATTTTGTTTGGTGCTTTAAAAATAGCACATCTTCCGGTATTTTTTCATTAAAACATCCCAAAGATAATGGCTTAAATGATCAGTTTACTCCAGTTAAAATACATATTTGTACTATTAATGTTGCTTGCTATGCATGTATTGATCACTTGAAACCTAAGAAAGTTTTGTGGTGTATGGAGGGCTTACCATTGTTATAAGAATTAAGTATGCGTTAAACTTTAATCCATTCAAAGTTACACAGTTATAACAGATTGTGTTGACACATAGTCCAGATTGGATGACGTGGCAATGTGGTCAATCTATTCAAAGCTATAAAGTTTTACATAAGACAAATTGAGGATGATTATCTTTGATTGAACTTCTAGTTCCACCAGCGGATTAGATCTGTTGACGTGGCAATGCGCCACTGCACATGATGAACATTTTGCAGGAAATACAGAATATGATTATATCTTGACGTGGCAATACAGGATTTTTATCTGGAAACTTCTGTTGACCACTGATAATTCTTTCAGAATATGATTATATCTTGACGTGGCAATACAGGATTTTTATCGTGAAACTTCTGTTAGACCACTGATAATTTTTTCTCGCAGGAAATACACAGGAAATACAGAATATGATTATATCTTGACGTGGCAATACAGGATTTTTATCGTGAAACTTCTGTTGACCACTGATAATTTTTTCTCGCAGGAAATACAGAATATGATTATATCTTGACGTGGCAATACAGGATTATTATCATGAAACTTCTCTTTACCACTGACAATTTTTTCTCGCAGGAAATACAAAATATGATTATATCTTGTCGTGGCAATACAGGATTATTATCAGGAAACTTCTCTTCGACCACGTTTACGTGGAAGCCTAAGGCCCTGCGCACCTGAGCCATTCTTAAGTCCGATATTTTGTTTTCGATGTTGTATGATCCCAGATGGTAATGGGGGCTAAGGCTGGACTCCTACTGCAGCTCCTGCGAACCTTGGGAATAGAAGTCGATTTGGCTCAGTCCGTCGTCCTTTCTGTCCTTGATTTGGCTCAGTCCTTCGGCCTTGCTCCGGGTCATCGTCAACATCTTTGTCAGTGTGATCGGATTATGGTATCGTTACCTTCTTATCGAAGACCCATTGAAATATGCTTTCATGTAGAAGTAAATCTTTTGCTTCTCAAGCTTATGCCAGATTATAAGCATAACCATTAATCATATTAGTATTTTCATTCAGATAATATAAACAGAGTATATTGAAGGGAATGGTTTAGGGTTAGAAGTTTCTCATCTTGCAGTGAAAATCCAAATTTGTTTTGACAGCATCATAGTCTAGCTTTGTTCGAGTTCATTAACTTAAGAATAGAAGAAGATGGTCAGGAGCTCTGGAGGATAAGGAGCATGAGTTTTTTTAAAAGTATCCAAGCATCTTTGACATAAGTATACGATTTTAACAAAAAGTTTGTCTATCTATTTTCGTTGCATCAAGATGTTCAGCCACTTTATTGAGTCTATTTTTATTTTCCATAAAATGATCTGTGGTTTCAGTTTCATAAACTATAGTTAATGTTTAGAACATTCTAGTTGCTGATGCTCAAGTAGACTATAAGAAAATTAAATGGTTTTTTAGTTACTGGATGAATACTAGTCTTCGGATATTCGTTCGTATAATCATTCTGAAAGAAAATGGAAACCAACACATTCGTTGCAGACGGTACTTTACTATTAAAATTACATGTAATACGGTCTAGGTAAGTTTTAATGCACGATGAAGTTTCTGCTCAAAAATTTGGTTTACAGACTTGCAGTGGAAGGAAAAATCACAAGGCCTAAAAAAGAAGCTTAGTCCAACCACACAACATTTCCACCAGGAGGAGGAGGAGGTGGCTGAGCACCTGCCCTAGCGGGCCGCTTGGCAGCACGAGCATGAGCATTGGCGACGGCGAAAGTCGACGTGGCGCCGGGCGGGCTCCACGTGGCGTCGGCCAGAACGTGGGCCTCGGTGACGTTATCGACGGTACGGGCGAGCACGTGTGCCACGTAGGCATCGACGACGAGATCATGGCTGGAAAAAGGTGGCCATACAGGCGCGGCATTTCCAGTGGCCAACCTGGTGATTCAGCTGCATGAAGACGTGGAGGTCGAAGCAGGTGACGTGGCGGCAGTGGCGGAAGCGGCCGGGCATGCCGATGCGGACCATGGTGATGGGGCAACGCAGCGACAGGGTGACGGAATCTGCCGCCAAGTCGGGATCCCGGTGCTGGCCACCTACGATGCCCTCCCTACACGCGTGCCACCGCCTCACAAATGCCGCCGAAATCGAACGCAACTCCGCTTATGCGCGCGTTGGCGCCTCGCTTCATCGCCATCGTCTGCTGCTGCACGATCGCCGCCACCGGAACCGTCGGATTCGGATTCTGCATGGGCTTCTGCTGCTGATGCCGCTCGCGGTTCTGCGCCGTCGGATTCTGCATGGGCTTCTGTTCGTCCAGCCGGCGCCGTCCGATTCTGCTGCTGCTGCTGCTGGCGGCGGCTTTGTGAGGGCCGAGTGATGGGCCGGGGATCATCGTCGTCCGTCAGATCGATGCATGGCGGCGTCGTCTGCGGCTGCTGCTGCTCCGTGCGGTTCGGCGGCTCAGGTTGGCCATGCACGATGCGATTCCGCGGCGGGTCAGGGTGGCCATGCACGACGTGGTTCGGCACGTTGAGATGGGATCGCGGGTGAAAGCGTTTGCGCGGAGCCAAGCATAAGCGATTGAGCAGGCCGTGCTTGGCTTTGAGCCAGACTCTCTTGGGCAGAAAAAATATGTTGTTGTTCTCGCAATTCTTGCAATATTGTGCGCCTACTTTGAGTGTCATTTCTGCGCTTTCGGTAACGCACATTGCAACGTTCATTGGGTTTTCGGCAACGTCAACGAACGTGTCCCTTTGTGAATGACACTTGTGTTTTTTCGCTTTGGTAGTTTTTGTTTTATTGGACTTGTTAACTAAGAAGGTTGACCTTTATTATCGGCATTAAACCTGTAGCTGCTTCTGTGGTACTTTGGCGGCCTTTTATCCAAACTTTGAATCCGCAAATCCTGTACAAGGCGCCTTCACCGCCTAAATTTGTTATTTTTGATGGAATTTCGGATCTTTGTAACACCGCGGTAAATTCCAGCCTTCACTGAAGAATTTGGGTTGGAACATATATAGCAACGTAATACTTTATAACAGTTTCTGAAGTATCTCGCAAGCTTATTAGGGAATTTGTTCATTCTATTTTCAAATATCAAAGACCTTAACATTGCTAAGGCTACTAACTTTAGCAGGTGGTGCATCATAGACATATAGTCATATTAGTGAATTTTTTAAAAAAGAATGCAGTAGTTAGAAATAAAAAAATAAACTGCAATAGAAATTCATAGCTATTCTAATGTGAGTTCATAAGCCATATAGTCTTTAAGAATCTAATGTTTAAAGCTTGGAGGAAGATCATAATTAGCCATTTTCTTTTTGCTAGAAAAGAACTACACAATGAACTTTCCAAATAGAATAGATAACAAGTGATAAAAAACACTTCCAAATATAAAGAAACTTAGTAGACAATGCAAGTTGATCACCAAGAACGATATTATTATTGCTTGGTTGAAAGTAATTGCACATTCTACATGTCCATTTCCATCTATGTTGTGCAAATGCACTCATTAAAAACATGTGAAAGTCATATGTTAAAGAGGACATCAAGGAGAAATAATTGTCATATGCTGAATAAGAAGACTTTCATGTATTAGACACTATAAAAAAAATCAAATTTTTGGATAAGTGGAGACTTTCCAAATATCTTTTATTTTTCTCAACCAAAATTGCTATGATAATTGCATCTTCCAAACCTTATTAAATTTGTTACAAATATTATCATTCCTGGTAATTATCTCATATGCAACTTTAGAGTTAAAAGAAAAATAGATGTGCCATCCTTAGAAAAAATATTTGGAAAAGTTAGATGGAAAATATTGTCAAGATTAGAAATCAAGATTTAAATAATTTATCAAGATTAGAAATCAAAATTTCAAAGTTTTTCTTCTCATTTTGTTTAGATCATAGAGGCTAGAAGCCTCCTTCAAGGTGATCCATCTTTCCAAAGATAAACTTTTACAATTTTTTTTTAATTATATTTTTAACCTTAGCAAAATCAAGATTGAAAAATGAAATGCTTTGATTAAAATCTTTAACCCTTTACATAGCTTCCAAAGTGGCAATAATGTTATCTAAGGGAAAAGATGTCAAAACCCAAAATCTTTTGTGATGGATCGATTATATTTAAAGAAGATTAGATAATGTGCCAATAAAAAATGGTTGACACATCGTAATTTCAAGGAAGTCACCAAATGAAAGATCAAAAAAAACATGGGAAGAATGATTGAAGATAATTTGAAGAAATTGTAAATAGATAACTATCTAACTATTTATAGAGGTGAATGGCGAAATAGAATTTATGTAGTTGACCTAATTTTGTTAGGACAAAGCCTAGTATATGAAAATTGAATAAAGCATGTCTATTATAGACTAGTTAATTAAGGATGATCTTCAGTCTTCAAAAATAAGATACTTGGTAAAACTTATAGATTATGATTAAGAGAAAAATTACGTATTAATTACTTGTGGCACAAAATTTTATTATTTAAGAAGGCTAATGATTCTATTGTTGATGATTTTTGCTTCTTATAATCTAAATCCATACTAGTTTCAAATCCTCTTTGGATTCATCATCAATGGTGATCATTAACAAAATATTGACCAATAGCTTTATTGAAATTGAAACTAAAATATTATTAGGTTTATATAGAACCAGAAGATATATTAGATATATCAGCTTGTGCAAAGTACATTAGTATGAATAAATCCTAATTACATAATATGTGTCTAATAGTATTGTAACTTAAGCACTTCTTTTATATAACTTCCTAAAACCAACATTAGTAGCTTGAACAACTCATAGAAAATTGACTACAAAATTTTCATTTTATTTTGAAGGAATTTGTTTTGCAAAATTCTAATAGTTCATGGTGTTCATCTTCTACTACTTGTGCTAAACACAATTGACATATTTTATCTTCATGCTTCTTATTATTTCATGTTCTACTTTTAACTCAAAGGTGGTGTGATCCTATTCTTATTCCACTAATCAATGCTCCCATAGATATTGGAATTGTTACATGTAAATATTCTACTTCATCATGTCAACCACCTCTAATTTTTTGCTAGAAAAATTAAACTTTTTGTATGCATTTGTGTCTTATTTTATCATCTCTTTGAAACTTTTTTTCGAACAAGTTTCTAAACTTGTTTTGAATTTATTATTATATTAATACTTTTAATGCTCCATTTTTGTAGCCACAATTTTAATCATGATACCACTGCTGTTGTTGAGATTTTTAGATGATATCTCCTAAGATCTTATTGTTATTTTTTGTTGGGATTTGGAGGATGAATCCTTTGAAGGAATTTCTAAATTTTCATTGATATTTGATGAAAATGATTAAATTTTGATTTGACATGAGTTGTGGCTTCACCATGAGCTGACCACAAGTTGTGGTTTGTGAAAAATCAATGAAATTTGATCATTGAGGATACCATGAGTGTATCATGAGGGTACCATGATTCATGGTTTAATATAACAGTCAAGAAATTTGAATTTTTGAATACCATGAGTCATGGTATGTTCATCATGAACTGTGATAAGTTTACCTTAAGAGAATTTTGTACCATGAGACAACCATAGGTTGCTGTTGACAATTTTGGATCAACCACGAGGCAACTACAAGTTGTGGTCCTAGAAAAGTTATCTGCAATGCCAAAATTTGTAGTGAGCTCATGGTCTATAAAGTTAAGATACCATGACCTAACTACAAGTTGTGGTCAATATGGAAATCTCAAGTATCTAAATATTCTAAAAGTCAAATTTGAATGAAACTTGATTCATTAAAGTTGCCTCAAGCTATTGAACAACCTGAGATGAGGAATTGGTCAATTGGGTTGATTTTGTGGGTAAACTAATCGACCCCACTTGAATGACCTTTGATCTTCCAAATACAATGCTAAACTTTGATTGCAATGAATTTGGTAGGCATACTTTGATGAAATTGTTAACTCTGCCAGTGTTGGTCCCAAGCCTAGATATGAAACAAGGAGGGTTAGCATCAAGTTGGTAGCCAATTATAAAACCTTACCAAATCTTATGGATGAGTTCTTTTTTAGATTTTGTAGAAGCTAGGGTATATAAATAAAGATCTATCCCTTCATAGAGGCAAATGATGAAAAATGCATGTAGCCAACCAAATTTTGTTGGAACACATGAAGGATGATGATGAATTTGATGAAATTATTATTGATGAGGAATTGGTGACGAGATAAATTGAGAAATTGTTGATGAGAATGTTGGTGATTGTTACAAATTGCTAAATGATGAATAAAAGTGGTGGATGAGATGTTGATGAATGAAAATTGATGAAATGGTGATGAAATGTTGACAATGATAAATTAGAGAATTATGATAGCTTCAATGTTATTGTTGTAGTATCATTGCAATTATATTTTGCCCACATATTTATAGCGAAATGATGGCGCCAAAATGGTACATGATAGGATAAGCCTTTTTTATGAAAAATGGGTTGGAAATTGAAGGGACATGAAATATTGGGATCATTATTTAATTACATTTTTCCATTAATCTTTTTGTAAAATAAAAATAAATAGAACTTCTAACTTGTCCTATATGACATAAGAATTCAAATATAATTTACATGGCTTTGGTTTCTATTATATAAAAGAGCTATTTTGTCTTCACTTGATCTTTGATCTTGAACTTTGTCTTCTCTTGAAACTTGACTTTTGCCTGTTTTATATATTCTTATACTTGAGTTTGTTGTACTTCCATATATAAATATGGCCTTCTATTACCTTGAATTTTAGCTACTTGTATACATGTTTCTTCTTACTTGATCCCACAACATGTGTATGGAAATTGAGTGAGGTATAATTGACCAAAGTGCATGCTAAAACCAACATTTTTGTTATTCAAATAGAATGATAAAAACTAATACATTGCTTTAACTTCCAATGGTAATAAATAACTTTCTAATAATATTATTGTATATAGGACTCGAATTTTCATCTTGAATGTATTCAACATGAAGTATGATCAGTAGCAAGTATACCCTATGCCCAACCATACGAATCACTAACATTCACTAAGCGATCCGGTTGAATTTCATAAACTTTAGCCCTCTAAGTACACTGAGTCTAGGAGGTGAATTATACAAATCATGATCACTGTCTTCTTAGTTCCACTTGTGAGGTGCAAGTGTATGGTTAAGTGTAACTGAGGCATCTAATTTTTATCATTTAAGTTAACTAAGTGCTCAAAAATAAAGTGATTAAATGTTTAACTAATCTAATTACTAACTAATGTCTAGGTAATCATGCCATAAGCATCAATTCCCACTTTTTGTACACATCCTGAACATGTGCAATGCTACTGAGTTACCAAGCATTAGGTGCTATTGGGATTACCAACCTTAATGTTTGCTCGAAGTGGTTGTACTTATGTGTGTTATATAATCAATATTAATTACTTAATTACAATTCATTAAAGTGAAGTGCATGAAAAAAAATGCATAAGAAAAACATTAATCTATTCCAAGTGCTACAAGGTTTGGTTAGAAATTCTCATCTTTATTGCCGTTTAGACTGAGGTGCTTAGGTACATCAATGCTCGAATAAAGATCCATACACTTCTTTGACTCCTACTGTACGCACATAGAAAATATTCTAACTTTCAAAAGAAAAAATTGTAAGAGCTTTACTATAACTAAGGGATGGAATGTTTGGATTGTGTGCCCAAGTGTTGTATTTATAGGTAGGCATGTACCCCGTGATATCAGATATTCGATAACATAACATGTGCTACAATATTAGGGCTTTGATATTGGAGCTCCAATATTGTGGCCTAATTTATTATACCCCCACGACTAGATGAAAACTCGTCCTTGAGTGAACAAAGGCAAGAACAAGTTCTTTACAAAATATTGGGAAGGAATGCGATTATTGACTAACTAACTGACACACAAACTAACTCAGACCAAACAAAAAAATGTTAAGTGCTCAAGTGTATGGATTTACAATCTTTTATAAAATTTGGTGTTAATGACAACAAAATTGAACACCTTGACAAAAATTGACACCCAAACCCCTCTAGCAACTTGAAGACAAGGGAGAATATCAAATGGTTTCAAAGAATTCCCATTGCATGGGCTTATGCTACCTACTCCTAGGGTTGTTTAGGCAATTAACTCCTTCTAGTTCTAATTTGCTTGTCCCTCAGTTGGGATGGTCCCGCTTCTAGTTCATGCTTTCCTTTTGGTGCCATCTATGGTCACAACAAAATCAAGGATTAGCGTGTGATGTGTAACTTGTAACATTTAGGTACCTTGTATCTTTGGGCAATTACACTTGGCTAAGTTGTGATTATTGTAGATTGATTATTTTAAGATTATTTAATTTCTATGGCTACTAGAGTTTGTTGGAAGGGTTTAACTTGCATAAATTAGTGACTTTAATGTTATTTTATTCATTAAACCCTTGTTGGAGCAAGAGAAATTTCAAAAAAAAAAAAATTGCCAAAAACCTAAGGTTTATGGCGCCCACGATGTCGGGCTTACCTCTAGTAGCTGTAGGATTGAAAAACAAACTAAATAGGATAAGAGGTTTGAAAGTTATGGGCTCTAAAAATTTTCAATATGAAAGATAATGGAGAAACAAAGATTTTTAACACAAACTTGAAGTTCTTGAAGAGCTAGAAAAGCCATGAAAATTCGAGAACATTGTGAAGGAGTGCACGATTGGATAATTTTCAATATGAAATGCATGAAGGAGGATTAGATAATTCACAAAAAAAAAAGAGTTTTCCATTGGAGAACATTGTGAAGGAGTGCACGATTGGATGTCACCTATTAGGTGCATAAAGGATTTGATTGTGAAAATGCCTAAGGATAAAGAACTTAACTAGCTTAGCCAAGAGGTATGCAAGTGGGTCCTCCCTATAGCAGGCTCATGCCCTTAATGCCCTTGCATGTCCTCAAACTAAGGAGTCCATGGGCCCCATGGGTGATTAATGGTCATGAAAAGTTAAGGATGAAATCCTGTAAGAACCTACCTAAGAATTTTGACACATCAAACTAAGACATTGAACAAAACCATGAAATATCGATAATGAGATGAATTATGGGAAGCAGTAGTAGATGAAAGAGAAGGTGGAATGGAGTTCCAAATCATGGTCACATGAAGACCCTTGTGGATCTTATAGTTAAGATGACTCGATAAAGTCCATCCTTAGTTTAGATTAAAACCAACCACTTCCAGTGACTTCACATCGACACTCTCAAACCAATCCACCCCCTCAAGACATAAGAATGCTCCTATAGATCAATCACCATTCCTTAAAGAGAAGAAAAGAGAAGAAGAAAGTGAGAAATGGCCTTAGGTAGAGGGGACCTTCAGGCGTGGGTAACATGTTTTCTAGTCCCATAACTAATGCTTGTAGCTTGTTATTGAGTTTAAGGGGTGTGCTTTGAATTTCCACCATTTTTTTGAAATTTTATGTTTTTATGGATTTTTAGATGGGTGGATGACGTGGACTCACCATCTAAAGACTTTAATTTCCTATTATTGGTCGACAGCAGAATGGTAAGAAATCCATGAAAACACTCATGCACTCAAGAGGGTAGGCAAGTGATGAGTAGCGAGGTACCCCTACGCCCAACCATACGAATACGAGCATTCACACATAATCTAGTAAAAGTCTAAGGATTAAGTGCTTATGCACTTACACAGAACAAGGATGAGTTATGTAGTTGTTGCCTTCCCAAGTTTACTTGTAAGGCACAATTGTATGGTTAAGTAAACTTGAGGTATATGATTTTTATGTTTTTTATATTTTCTATCTTAATCTCCTAAGTGTGTGTAATGAAAATATTTAATTAACTAATGGGTCTTTGTCACTCTAATGTGAATCAAATCCTAACACTAGCATCCGTTCCCACTCTTCGGACACATCCTGAACCAGTGTAACACTACTGGGATTACCAAACGCTAGTCGTTACTGGGTTACCAAGTGTTCCACATATGTTCAAAGTGGTTGTGCTTAGTGTGCTAATTCGTTGGTAATTGATAATTAATAATTCAGTAAAAATAACAATAATTAACTATTGAAAGAATCAAATAACAGTAAATAACATGAAATGCAAGAATTAAGCTATTCTAAATGTTGCAAGGTTTATCATAAAGTTCATCTTTATTTTTGATCATAAGGTGTACTCAGGTACACAATGCTCGAATAAAGATCCGTTCACTCTATGAATCCTACTGTAAGCATTCAGAAATAATTCTAACTCTGGAATGGAAAAATTGGAAAAGTTCAGCTAAGAGGCTAAAAAACTAATACTTAAGCCAAGTGCCCCTATCTCTTATTTATAGCCAATGAGATAGGTTCTGACATTGCATGCTCGATATCACTTCGGCACCTTTGATATTGCATATCCGATATCAAAGGTTTGATATTGAGGGTCCAATATCAGGACTCATCATACCCCCATGACTGAATGAAAACTCATCCTTGAGTTCCTTACAAAATATTGGGAAGGTATGGGATTATTTTCTGAGCGATAATTGACGGTGACATGGAGTGACAGACTCAAAGTACCCAGTGAATGAATCGACAAACGTATTATAGCATTGGTGTTCATAACCATTGTGGTGAACACTATACATAGATGACATCAAAACCCTCATTTGACAACTTGAAAGAGAGAGAAAAGAAAATGAGGTGCATTACTGTTGATGTAAAAAATGTGCATATCGTTGTCCATCCATGGCCACATGACCACGCTTGTTCCTTGTGTAAATTCTCTTGCTCTAGTCCATCTTAAGTGCTCCCTCCTATCCTAATCCATTGTTCATGTGATTGCCATTTGCACACACAACATAGTCACGAATTAGCAAGGATAAATAAGATATAATGTAATTGATACCTTGCCTCGATATGAAGCACATTAGCTAGGTTGTGGGTATGACAGATACTAGGTTAGAGGTTTGTAATTGATAACTATCGAAGGTGTAGGGGTAAGATAAGTAATGGAATGGAAAAAATTGCGATAGGGCCTCCATAATTAAGAGAGAACCTTTGGTAGCAATAGGATGGAAAATGAAAGAAAAAGGAAGATAAGAGAAATAACAACTGTGAAGCCAATAAAAATGCATAGAATGGTAGAAAAAAATAGTTGTCATAGATGGGGTGAAATGAGAAATAGTTGATTGTAAGAAATGTTTAAGGGAAAGAACTTAACAATTGCACCAAAAAGAAATGCCAGTGGGCCCTCCCCAAAGCAGGCTCATGCCCTTATGCCCTAACAAACCCACAAACCAAAGAATTTGTAGGCTCTAGGAATGACATATGGAGACAATAATTAAGAATTCACCCACAAGAATTTATCAAAGAATAATAATGCATCTACCAAGATATAGACTAATCATAAAATTAGCAATGAGGTAGAATATGGGAAGAAATATGGAAAGAGAAGAGAGAATGGAATGGAATCCCAAAATCAAGGTTGTGTAAAGTCCCTTGTGTATTATATGGTTAAGGTGACTTAATAAAATTCAGTCCAAATCCAGATTCAAACTAACCACATCTAGTGACCTTGCATCAACACTCTTGACCAACTGATCCTCCTGAAGAACAAGAATGCTTCCACAGAGCCACCACCACTCCAACAAGAGAAGAATAGAGAAGTAGGAAGTGAGAGAGGGCCGTAGTTAGAGGGAACCTTCAGGCATGGGTAACATGTCTTTCTAGTGCCATAACCAATGCTTGTAGCCCATGTTTCTTTTATTACGTCTAAGGGGTGTGCTTTGAATTTCCACCAATTTTTTTTAAGTGGGCACTACACCATGAAAAGACTTATTTGATTTGTGCAACTTCCTATATTAGTTGATAGCGGAATGGCAGAAAACCTATGAAAAGCATCCAAGTACCCAAGAGAATAGCCAACACAAATGCATCAAATCCCCTTGAGGTCACACCCTTTTCAATCCATTGGGATCTTTCCTTGGTTTGAAGAATACCAAGCCACAAATTCATTAATATGTTTACCTAGAAAAAGGGACAGTATATTTCCAAAATAAAGGGAGACCATAGAGTTGAATGGATGAATGGGTGATGTGGACTCATTGCTTGTTTTATCAAAAGAAACCATATCTTAGCATCAACATTAAAATTCAAAGGTAAAACCAAAACATTAGTAAGTAACACTATTATAGTACAATCCACCATCATGAGCACTTATTATATGACAAGTGAGAATAAATCAAACAAAATGTAATAGAGAAAGAAATAGTAGAAATGTTAATGATGTTGTAAAAAAAAAAAGTAAATATGAAAAATGTGTAAAATAAAAATGTGTAAAAAAAAAAAGAAAAAAGAAACTAAGGGCTTAGAATAATTAGCATTAGTGGCCATCTCCCCCATGACTAAGTTGGAAGGAGGAGACCTGAAATAAGGAATAGGGCTGTCCATCAATAGAGGTAGGGTTAGTACTGGCCATTTTGGGCTCATGGAAAGGTTTGGTTTGCTAGATGTTGACCAATAATTTCTTATCCAGGCTTTTAGGTTTATAGATCATCATGGCCCCTAAAGGAAAAGTTTCATGAATGATATAAGGTCCTTCCCATAGTGTTTGAAATTTAGTTCGTTGTGGTGCATGTGTGGGATTCTAATAAAGAACCCTATCTCCTGGTTGGTATGTGACTTTTTTAATTTTTAGGTTATGATGTTGTTTGTTGAAGGCCTTGTGCAGTTTGTTGGATGATAGGGCGGCTAATTGATTTTCATCTAGCAAGTTAAGATTCATTAACTGTTCTTTCTGTGCTAGACTGAGGTAAAAGTTAAGGTTACATCTTATAGATAGTGAACGAAGCTTAGCTTGGATAGGAAGTGTTGGAAGTTTACTATACACTAACTCATAGGGATAGTAGCCTATAGGAAGTTTCCACATGGAGTGGTAGGCCGAAAGAGCATCATTTAGCTTGGTGCTCCAATCTCGCCTATATTTGCTAATGGTTCGTGTCAAGATTTTTGTGATTTCCCTATTGGTAACTTCACTTGAGGATGATATAGTGTAGTTAGTTTATGCTTAACTCCTAAGCATTACATCAACTTCTAAAAAGTTACACCTGTAAAATGTGTACCATTATTAAAAATAAGTGCACGAGGCACAGCAAACTTGTTTACGATTTGTTGCTGAAAAAATCATGCAACAATAGATGATGTACAGTTGGTAACAGTAGCTACTTTAACCCATTTTGTAAAATAATCAATAGCAACAACAATGTATGCTTTTCCATTAGACATTGGTGTAATAGGCCCCATAAAATCAATACCCCATATGTCAAAAGGTTCTAAGGGTTGAATCCATTATTGTGGATCCTCCATCCTAGCAATCATTTCCCCATTGCGTTGGCAATGCTCACCGGATTGGACAAAATGATGGGTATCTCAAAATAATGTAGGCCAATAATATTCTGCAAGTAAGATTTTAATGGTTGTTTGTCTCCCAATGTAATGACCCCCACAAGGGCCTTCATGAGCATCTTGGAGAATTTGCAATTGATCTACATCGGGAACACACCATCGGACCAAGCCATCAGAACACACCTTGTAAAGGTTTCTGTTGATTTCCATAAAATGTTTGACTCGGTGGAGAAACTATTGTTTCTTTCTAACATCCAGTCCTTGTGGTGTTTCTTGCATGAGAAGATAAGTAACAATGCTACTATACCAATTTGTATCTATGGGTGATTGATTATTTATTACTCCTGAAAAGACGAGTTCATCAGGAAAGTGATGAAAAATTGGATATTCGTCCTCTTTGTTGTCTCATCACAACCGAGATAAATGATTGATAACAACATTCTTGGTGCCCTTACGATCTATTATTGTGATGTTGAACTCTTGCAAGATCACAAGCCATCGTATGACACAAGGGATCACCATTGGTTTATTCATAAGGAACCGAGTTGCACTATGATCTGTGTGTACAAATACCTTTAGCCTAATACATAATGCCTATATTTCTCTAGTGCAAACACAACAACCATTAACTCTTTTTCTATTGTGGTATAGTTGAATTGTGCACAAGCAATACTTTGACTTGCATAGTGAATGTAATAGGGACATTTGTGGTCATCTAATTATGTAAGTATGGCTCCTAAAGCAAAATTGGACACGTCAATCATTATATGGAATGGTCTAGACTAGTTAGGAGCTTGTAGAATAGGTGTTTCTACCAACTTTTGCTTCAAGGTTTGGAAAGCTAGCTCACATTCCCTGGTCCTTTCAAAGGGTATGTCCTTATTTTTTAATTCTACTAACGATTTTTCAATCTTTGAAAAGTTCTTGATGAAGCGTCTATAATAGCTAGTATTTCCAAGAAATGATCAGGTGTATTTTATAGTTTCAGGTTAATGAGTGATTCCTTGGATGACTTTAATTTTTTTAGGATCTACCTCCATCGCTATTTTTGAAATTTTATACCCTAATACAATGCCCTCTTGGACCATGAAATGACTTTTCTACTAATTGAGCCTTAGGTTGGTTTCAACACATCATTTCAGTACTTGCTCTAATTGATCCAATCCTTGTTCAAAGTCCACTTCGTAGGTGGAGAAATCATTCATAAAAACCTCCACACCATTTCCTATTTGCTACTAAAATATACTAAGAACCAAACGTTGAAACATTGCTGGAGCATTACACAAGACAAATGGCATCTGCCTATATGTGAATGTCCCCCAAGGACTTGTGAATGTAGTTTTGGCTTGGTCTTCTGGTGCTATTTGAATTTGATTGTACCCACTGTAACCATCTAGAAAACTATAGTAGCAATGCCATGCAATGGTATCTAAAACTTGGTCAATGAATGCCAATGGGAAATGGTCTTTAAATGTTGCCATGTTTAATAGCCTAAAGTCTATACACACCCTCCATTTACCACCTTTTTTGGGCACAATGACTAATGGACTAACCCATTCACTATCAGCAATGGGGTAGATGAACTTAGCGTTCATAAGTTGTTCAATTTCTTCTTTAACTACTTGCTTAAGCTTTGGGTTCAATTGTCTTTGCGATTTTTGTTGAGGCTTCATAGAGGGATCAATGTAAATTCTATGTTGGCATATCCTAGGATCTATTCTAGTTAATTCGAGATATGACCAAGAAAAGGCTTTTGACCATTTCTTTATCATATTCAGTAGTCTTTCTTTTTATTGAGGAGCGAGCTTAGCATTAATAATTATTGATTTTCCATTCTTGAGAAATGTATATGTTATATTTGTGGGCAACAATTTTAACTCAAGGGGCTCTTATTTAAAATCGTCAAGGATTTCCAACTTCCCTCGATTGATATTCTCGGTGTCAGTACTTGGAAGTTGGTGATGGACTTGCTCTAATACATCTATGCTATTTATATAGGCATAAGTCAAGCCCTTAGTTGGTTCCATGCATAAAGTTGAATTACTCTTGATGAAGTGTCAAAAGTTAATGCATCGATTGGGCCACGTATACGCAGCCGCGTCGACGCGGGCCCGTCTACGTAGCCACCCTACGTCGACATGGCCCCGTTTACGCAGCCCCCTTTCCTAGATGTATAAATATGAGGGCCTTCCACCTCATTTAGGCATCTTTGGAGTAGTGATAGTGAAGCTCTTGCAGTTTGCTCCCGTGAGAGATAGAATATTTTCCAAGTGACTGCAGCAGGTGTATGAAAAGCAATCGGATCTTTATTCGAGCATTGATGTATTTGAGCCCATTGGCGTGATGGCAATAAAGACGAACTGTTCATGCAATCCTTGCAGCATTTGGACTTAGTTGTTTCATGCATTTAATAGTTTAAAATGTTTATGCTTTATTAGTTACTTGTTGATTATTAATGTTTTTATTATTATAATTTCAATCGTTATGGTTCATTCGTAGTTCGTTAAAGACATAAGTATGACCATCTCGAATGTAACCCAAACACTTGGTAAGCCCAGTGATGCTTAACGCCTGGTAACCTAGTAGTGTTAGGAAATGCTCAGAACGTGCTTGGAAGATGGGACCGGATACTTATGCTAGGAGTAGTTAGAATACAAACTAGGATAATTAGAGATTAGATTATAGTTTATTCCTTAACCTTCATACTTCAATTAATCACCAAAAAAGATAATTAAAAAGATATAAAAATCATTAGCCTTAGTCTCATTAACCAACGTAATAGAACTTCACAAGTGATATTAGGATAACAATGACTGTTCCAACCCAAGGTTTCGCAGGTTAGAAGTTTGGTGTATGTTGAGTGCTTACAGTCTGTGGATTTCAACCGAGTCACGTGTGAACGCTCGTGATTCTTATGGTTGGGCATAGGGATACCTAGCCACTCATCATTGGCGCCATTGCCGGGGATTGTTAGTCTTACATGCATCATCTGACTTTAGTGAAATTATCATTTAAGCTGTTGGATCAAACCCAGGACAGAAATATTTTCACATACTAGGCGAATTTAAGTTAATTAGTTAAGGTACACCAGTTATATGGACCATCTAATGTCCAACATGTCTTCTCACAGGAGATATGCATTTGAACCATCGGTGCCACAAGAATGTTGAGTGGTATATAAACATCTCGATGAATATGTCCCTAATTTCAC
>MNCI01014593.1:140117-150769 GCA_015680685.1 Gnetum montanum
AAGCAAAGCTGGAGGAGATGACCACGGCCGTCACCAGGGTAGATGGGGAGATCGACACCGAAGCAGTGGCGATGCCTCTCCTTCTTCTTTGTCCTCCCCCTCTCCTTCACCTTCATCTAGCTCAGGTTCTGAGCGTCACAAAGGAAGGTTGGAGAGAAAGGACGGTGGTAAGCGGGTTTGAGCAGGGAAACGTGAGGGAGCACACAACCAATTGTGTGGCCCTCGCCAGCATGAAAGAAGGGGTAGCAGAAATCATCACATACGTCATAGTCCCAAACAGGACTATGATTCAGATGAGCCATTGTTAGCTACTCAGAGCATGCTCCACATTGCAGAGGCAGTTCACATTCCAAGTAGGCACATAAAGGACAGTTAGATCAAGTGTATTGACATGAACAACATCCCCAGATTTGAGGGGGGATACAACTGTGATCTGCAGACCCACTTGCAGGCATTCCATGATGCTTGCACCTTGCAAAATATTGATAACAATTGGCAATGATATAAGCTATTTCCCCAAACACTCATCAAAGAAGCCGAAAGTTGGTATTGGTCCTTAGAGCTGGAATCAGTCAGAAGATGGAGTACGATCCTTGAAATCTTTAATGAGAAATATCAAACGTACTCTAGAGTGGAAAATTTGAGACAAAAAATCCAAGGTTGGAAACAAGGGAATCAGGAACCCTTGGATGCCGCCATGAGTAGGTATTACTCATTGTTGCATCGATGCCCTGGTCATGGTTATTCTCAGCGGGCATAGCTTCACCACATTATAGATGGGCTCCGTTTTGAAACACGAAAGACCCTTGGTGTGTATGCCAATGGACGACTGTCGGAGCTAAGGGCCCATCAGTTGCAGCACCTTATTGACCAGGTGGCCAAAGAGGAAGGAGAACTCAGAAAAAAGGAGAGTGCTGAAGAATTCAATCGGGATCCTTCCCATAGGAAAAGGGAGGTCTGATTTTGTGATGAGGACGAAGAGTCACCACTGGAAGCAACAGTGAACTGGAATACTTTGCCGTTACAAAATTTTGCATTTGAAATATTGGCAAAGGTGGATAAAATGTGGGACTCTTTGGATGAGAAATTTCAAAGTGTATTGAAAATTACAGAAGAGTCCAAAGAGTAAGGTAGTGACCGTGATCGGCGCAAGAAGAAGGGAGTTGAACGTACCCAACACAAAGGTAAGGGAAAAGTTGCTGCAGCAGAACAAGTTGTAGACTCTGACACTGAGGAGGATGATGGATGCGACGTATGCCAATATGAACATCCTAAGGGATGTTGTCCTGTGGTGTCCCACCTTCAAGAGTCTGGGGTCTATGCCTTGAACCCTTGTTTGGCAGAGAGGCAGACGTCCCGAAGGTTGCCTTGTCCACAAGGTAATCCCAGGTGATTCCACCAGCAGCAGTAAGGATATTATCCCAATGGAATGCCTCCACAATCGTATGAGTATTTCCAACAGTGGCAGCAACCACAAGCGTGGGGGATGCCACCTCCAAGGCAGTAGTACCCTTACAAGCAGCTAGATCCTTATGGGTACTATGTTCAGCAACCCGTCTCTCCAAGAGAGTCTTCTAGTCACACGGCCTTTCCCAGTTACTACCATCCCCCTGAATATTTTAGACATCCATCTCCATCACCCAGGGGGACAAATCCACACCTCTTCTACCCTCCATCACCTTCTTCTGCCACTCCTCCACATCATCCCTCTCAGTTGCCACCTGCTCCATCCATGCAGGGAGAAATACCGCCACAGCCACAACAACGAAGCGCTACAAGGGCTGTGAATTTACGACCAGCACCTAGGCTAAGTGGACTGGAATCCTAGCCATGTAAATGCCCTTTCTTCCAGCCCAATAATCAAAACACACCCTCACCTACGCCTATAGCCAGTGCCTCAGAACCTACCAACACCTCCATCATACCACCCGAGTAGTCCTCTACTCCGCCATAATCCAATGTCCAGATGGTCATGTTCACACATTCCGTGATCGACTGGATCAAAGCAGGTTCTCTTCCCCGAAAATTGACAGATCTGAGAAGCCCCCTAATCTATCTTTAGGTGGCTAGGAATGAGCCGTGCAAAGCTCTTCTGGGCTTAGGGTCAAGGGTTAATTTAATCTCTCATGACATGTACAAGAACTGGAACCTGCCCCCGCTAAAGAAGAGAAACATCCGGCTTGAGTTAGCAGATCAATCCATCACCGTTCCTTTGGGTTTGGTGGAGGACATTGTGATCACCGTTTGTGGTGGTCCTACCTTGCTGACTTCCTGGTCATCTGCATGGAAAACTATAAGGGAAACTTCCCAATCATCATGGGAAAAGCCTGGATAAGCACGGTGGATGCACGATTAGGACTGTGAGATCTGTCCCTGGAAATTTCAAAGGAAAATCCTTCTGGGAAGATTGAGAAGAAAAGAGTTCCATGCATCATGTATAGTGACTCAGGGTGCAACTGTGTGCAGCAGTTATGGTTCGCTAAGCAGACATCCATTCAAGCATGCAGTCGGTGTACTAAGGAATCTCCAATTCAACAGAGCCTATACACAGCAGCCACTAACTAAGAAGGCATCTAGTGGCTGACAGTTGATCCTGCTAGTAGCACAATATGCATGGAACCGTCTGAAGGGCTAGTGTGAGCCTATATTGACAGCATGGATTTGATGGAGGAGATTCATCAACAAATCTCCATCGTTGATGACTTTGATGACTGGGGAAAGTTAAAGATCCCTGAGAGCTTCAAGCAAGAGCCCCTTGAACTAAAATCCCTACCAGCTCACTTAGAGTATGCATTCTTGAAAAATGGCAAGTCGGTAATTATCAATGCTACCCTTGCTTCAGAACAGAAACAAAAGTTGCTGGTGATGGTAAACAAATGGGTTGCTGCATTCGTGTGGTTCTATCCTAGGCTGACTGGCATTGATCCTAGGATCTGCTAGCGTCAGGTCTACCTTGACCCTTCCATGAAGCCACGGCAATAGCCACAAACACGATTGAATCCCAAGTTGAAGCAAGTAGTAAAGGATGAAATTGAACAACTGCTTAAGGTGGGATTCATTTATTCTATCGCTGATAGCGAGTGGGTTAGCCCCCTTGTTATCGAACCCAAGAAAGGTGGCAAGTGGAGGGTCTGTATTGATTTCTGGTTGCTCAATATGGAAACTTTCAAGGACCACTTCCTGCTCCCATTTATGGACTAGGTGTTGGACACAATCGCAGGACACCAATATTACAGCTTTTTGGATGGTTATAGTGGTTATAACTAGATCCAAATCACACTAGAGGACTAGGCCACGACTACTTTTACGAGTCCATGGGGGAATTTTGCATATAAGAAGATGCCCTTTGGCCTGTGCAACATGCCTGTGACGTTCCAACACCTTGTCTTGAGCATTTTTAGCAACAAATTGGCAATGGTGTAGAAGTCTTCATGGATGACTTCTCCACCTATGGTGCCATGTTTGAGCAAGCCTTGGACCACGTAGAGCAAGTTTTAAAGAGGTGTGTAGACACCAATCTATGGCTCAATTGGCAAAAGAGCCATCTGATGGTCCAAGAGGGCATAGTATTGGGGCATCTCATTTCATCAACAGGGATCAGCGTAGACCCTGAAAAGATTAGGGTCATCCAAGGAATTACTCGCCAACCAAGTACTGTCAAAGATGTGTGATCATTCCTTGGCTACACTGGTTACTACTGGCGCTTCATTGAACAATTCTCGAAGATAGCCCGACCGTTGGTAGAGCTTACAAAGAAGGATGCTCCGTTCATTTGGACCAAGGAATGCGAGTTTGCATTCTAAAAGCTAAAGTAGAAACTCGTAGAAGCTCCAATTCTACAGGCACTTGATTGGTCCAGACCATTCCACATTATGACGGATGCCTCTAGCTATGCTTTGGGAGCCGTGCTTGCATAGTGTGACAATCAAAAACGTCCATATTATATCCATTGTGCAAGTCGTAGCATTGTGGGTGCATAACTGAACTATACCACCACCGAAAAGGAGTTGATGGTAGTGGTGTTCGCATTGGATAAATTCCGGCACTATGTGCTTAGATACAAGGTGTTTGTGCACACAGGCCACAGTGCTATCCAGTTCTTAATGAACAAACCAACAGTGAGCCCCTGCATAATCCGGTGGCTGGTGATTCTTCAGGAGTTCGATCTGACCATGGTAGACAAAAAGGGATATGAGAATGTGGTCGCTGACCACTTGTCTCGATTATGATGGGATAACCCAGAAGAGGAGGAGCCTTTATCCGACCAGTTTCCAAATGAACTCCTCTTCACAGGCACCGTTGATCCTCAAGAACCCAAGGAATCTCCTTGGTTCAACCGCATCCTTACCTACCTTACAACACAGGAGCTACCAAAAGAATGGAACCATTAGAAGAAAAAAAAGTTTCTTCATAAGGGTAAGCATTTCGTGAAAATCAATGACCACCTATACAAGGTGTGCACAGAACACTTGGTCCGATGGTGTGTCCCTGATGCTGATACACTATGCATCCTCCAAGATGCTCATGAGGGCCCTTGTGGNGAGCCCTTTGACATTTGGGGTATCGACTTCATGGGGCCCATCACCCCCTTATCAAATGGAAAGGCATATATCATCATGGCGGTGGACTATTGTATAAAGTGGGCAGAAGCAGCAACCATCATTAACTATTCTTCCAACACCGCTGCACGATTTGTTCAACAACAAATCATTACCAGGTTTGGAGTGCCTTGTGCACTCATTTCTGATAATGGGACACACTTCATGGGGGTTACTTTTCAAAAACTCATGCAACTCTTAGGGGTAACACACAAATTTACAACACCTTATCCCCCCCAAGCCAATGGGCAGGCCAAAGTCACAAATAGGGAAATTACCAAGATCCTTACACAAACAATTAGTAAATACAGGAGGGATTGGAGTACCAAGATTAATGATGCCCTATGGGCCTATCGCTCCACCTGGAAACTTCCTATAGGGTACTCTCCCTATGAGTTAGTGTATGGTAAGTTGCCAACACTTCCAATCAGAACTCCGAACACTATCCACTGCCTGTGACCTCGGTCTTGACCTACCACTAGCACAACGAGAATGATTAATCAACTTAAGTGTGCTAGATGAGAACCAATTAGTAGCCTTATTTTCCAACAAAACCCATAAGGCCTATAACAAGAAAAGACATGATCTTAGGATTCGGAAGGTCACTTTTCGATGTGGAGACCCCTTGGTCGAATGCATGCACACACGCATGGGTCTTCGCATGGTGTGGTTCCCCTACAGAAAAGAAAAAAAAATGAATCGCGGTGGGAATTCAAAGCACACCCCTTAGATTGCCTCTCATGGGCTACATGTACTCGTTATGGGACTTCCTTGGTCCCCTCTAAATTTGTTTCATTTCACTTCCCTCTTCTCACGTTCCTTGGAGTGGTGGTTTTTTGTGGGGTCATTCTTATTTCCTTGGGGATGGTTGGGACTTCGTCTATCATTGCGAGGTCACTGTTTGCGGATGGTTTTGGGTCTGCTCTCAGGAAAGGTTCTACCGGGTCACTTAACCACACTTGCACACGGGGTTTCATGTGGTCGACACTCAGATTTTCCATTCTCTTCTCTCTGTTCTCACCTCACTACCCTTTTTATGTTTTGTGGGTTCGTTGTGTTTTTTGTTAGTCTCTCATGCCTTAGTGGGTTTCTTTTGGTTTGGGGTCTTTACTGGTCAACACCACTTATCGCTACCCGGGCCTATGGACCCTAGTGTTGAGGGTATGCAGGGGCTATACAGCTGTTGCCTGCTTTGTGGAGGACCCACCTGCATATTCTTGGTTTTTCCTATTTAGTCTCCAACTTGTTGGATTTCTGGGTTGATTGTTTTTTGTGTCCCATCGTTTGATTTCATCCGCGCTTGAGTCCTTTTTTGCTCTCATTCTCCAATTTTGTCTCTTTTTCACACTCCAATCCCTTCCTCTTGTCTTTAGCCATGATCGGGCCTTTTCTGCACTTCAAACGCCTTAATTTGGTTCTTCAAATTTTTCGTTTCAGGTGTTTTTTTGGGTTGGTCAACACTGGTCTTTGAGTGAATAGTGTTGCGTATATGGGGCCTCGTATACACAGCCATTGCGTATACGTGGCCACGTATATGCGACCTTGTTGACACAACACCCAACCCCTATATATACCCTGCTACACCTTGTATTTTTCATCATTTGGAGTCCAAATTAAGGAAAATTTTTGCCTTTTTTTTTGCCTAACCCTTCCCAATGCACTTACATTCCATCGCGTGTCCGCATCAACTTGTCCTTGCCCTTTTCCGCATTCGGAGGTATGCACTTAGTCATGGGGGGGGGGGGGGGGGGCCCTTGTGTAATTAATTAATTAGTTGTTAATTACAAAACATTTGGCCCTAACTCCTAACTTAACACTCTGGGAGACTTAACGGTGTGCCTGTGCCATTAACATAACTTGGTCAAACTGAAAAGGTATATATAAATCATTTTAGGCTATAACTTGGTCTAATGGATGGTTATGTTTGTTTTTAGATGGCATCCAAACCAAGGCACCTAAGGGACGAAGGACCATCGCAACAAAGGGACAAGTGCCCACGTATGGGAAGGGGACATGGAATGCAATCACCAGAGTATGAGAAGGGTTCCCATGCAACTGGGTCCTTCCATGAACGACATGACATGGAATCTGTCCACTAGATTCCCGAAGAGGAGATTTCCAGTGTGCAATCGCTAGGGGATGAGATGCTTGGGATAGCACCACAGCTTGAGGTCACATTGACCCAAGCCTTCCTTGATGCTATCACGCCACGTGAGGTGCAACGGATGGTCCTCCAAGAGTTGAATTTTGGACCATTCCTCAAGCACGCTCCAGAAGATGTGCGATTTCAATTGCAGCACTCTTTGATGTGGCCAATCCAGATGTGGTAGAAATTCCTAAACAAGCCGATCTAGAGATGAAGGTGTAATGGATCCAACGGTGCTACGGGGTAGAGCGCAAGGAATTTTGCTTCTTGACCACGATGGAGAGAGTCTATTCAAAGATAGCGTCTTACCATCTGAATCCAATGGTAAGATCGAGCAAAATCACTACCTTCTTTACTTGTGCGTGTGCTACCTTGAGTGGGAAATTTCCCATGAATCTTCCATAGCTATTGTTTTGGAGATTGAATAAAGATTCGCAGAGAACGAACATGAAAGATGAGCTCTCCCATTTCCCTACCTAATCCAAAAGTTATGTAAATGGGCAGGGATAGCACGGTATTCTAACGATATCATCCGACACATCCTAATTGCCTCATGATGGGAAATGCTGAAAGATAAAACCCCTGCCATGACACATACAGAGGAAGAGCAGCAACCACCTCCACCACTTGTGCAAACAATGCAGCTAGGCTCGCAAACAATAGCAACATACATTCATGAGATTGGGGAAATGCTCTTGAATCAGCATGAGCAATCTAGCAGAACTGGTAAAGGAGATGACCCTTCAGTCTATCGCTCTGCCATGAGTCACCTGGAGCAAGTGGCACAATTAGTTAGCTTGCTTGAAAGGGCAAGGCTGATATTTTCTACCTCCAAAGCACCCATTCCAACTAGAATAGATTTAAGCATCCGAGATGTATCAACTGCAAGCCAGCAGTTATTCCCTGAAATCTTAGGGAATGCTGGTACCTTCTCGGTACACTTGGAGGATGGTGAGGGGGCAACGGTCCTAGTGATGCAGCACCAAGGACAAGAATTTGCGGCCAAAATGGTTGTTGATACCATTGCTATAGCTCTTAATGCACTAGCAGCACTTGTACCAGACATCCATGGGCTACAAGATGTACAGGTGTTTTCCAGAACTTCATGTAGCAAGATGGATGCAGCCCAACATGAAGAAATGTTGGATCGACTGGTAAGAACCAGGCAACCTCTTCCGGATGTCTTCGATCTTTTGGACAACATCACTGCAACTCAGTTGGAGCTACTAATGACAAGGGGCAAGAGCCTTGTTCTAGAGGGACAACTTGAAGTTGCTCAAGTTGCTTGTCAATGCTTGGCAATGGAGGTTGCCCAATTAAGAGCCCAGCTTGCCTATTCAGCCATCCTCGATCGCGAAATCACCTGAGATGAAGCTTTTCAACAGCTTCAACTTAAACTTGAGGTTGTTGAGGATGAAAGGGAGACAGCGATCCTTGACAAGTCCATAGCAGATGCCCAAGTGTATCATTTAGAGAAGGACTTGGCAGGGATTCGCTAGGAGAATGTGTAGCTGACCGTAGAAGTTCATTGCCTACGCAATGTTGGTGTAGAGAACACGCACATGAAAGATTTTATCCACCAACAATAGGAGGATCTAGCTAGGATGAACGTAGATATGAGAAGGTTGGCTGCTGAGAACTGGAATCTATCAATGGAGGAGGTTCGGGCATTGCGATAGAAGTCAGCAATCAAAATTTTCTCTTGGAAGAATGAGGCCCTAAAGTTTGAAAGAGTTAAAAATCATTACAAGGACCAAGTGGGATTGCAGAAGGAGGTGAATGAGAAGCACATTCAAGTCGCCAAGGCCCAAATGAACCAAGTGCTCCAGCAGCTCCGAGAAGGAGGTAACATATGGCCATCCATCTTTGATGGATTGAATGCCTACAACAAAGCAGAAATCCACCTAAAGGAGCTGCAAATTGAAGAAATGAGAGAATACATGGAGTTAGCCAACCTTTGGTATGCAAACTTGGCTATGCTCACAGTCGGAAGACCGTGGTTAGAGTTAGAAAAATAAGTGGTTGCCTCGTATTCTCTATACGAGGGTGAGCTCCAGGTGGACAAGGAAATAAAACAGAAGCTGGTAACAGAAAACGCAGAACTCGAGGTCCTCTATACAAGCTTGAAGGCCAACTTACTGTTGCAGAGGACCTGGCCCAAAGAATGAGTGACTACCAGCAACTGCAAGCATCAATCCGAGTGTTCGATATCAAACACAAACAGTTCGTAGCTTGGTTTGTGAATTTAAAGGAACTCATTTAGGCGTTGCCTTACCCTTGGGAAATTCTAGTTCTAGCACACATTGGAGAAGCTAATTGGACCATGAACGATCCCAGAAGAAAAGAAGAAAAAATGAGGGCTCTCTTGGAGGCTTTTCGGTTGTCTCTAGAAGTTGTAGCTGTAGCGGGGTTACTGACATTCATGCCACCACCAACACATGGGCTAGAGGCTGGAGAAGGTTTGTTAGAACCACCATCCCCAAGGACGGTGTGATCTCCTCCAGCAATTTTGTACATCTTCTTACACTGCAGAGGCTCTAGGATGAACGAGATGTTCAATTTTGTCTCTGAACACTGTCATTTTTGTAATTTATCTTCCTCTGTTACTCGGGTGCTTGGTAAATTCATGTTATGTCATGTGTGTCATTTATGTGTTTAAGTTAAGTGTGTTGTAAATAAGAATCCATACCTTCCAAATTGTAAAGTAACTCGAGGACGAGTTTTTGTTCAGTTGTGGGGGTATGATGAAGTGTTAAAAGTCAATGCATTGACTGGGCTGCGTATACGCGAACGTGTATACGTGGCCACGTCGACGTGGCCCTGTTTATGCAGCCCCCTTTCCCGAATCTATAAATATGAGGGCCTTCTGCCTCATTTAAGCATCTTTGGAGTAGTGATAGTGAAGCTCTTGCAGTTTGCTCCTGTAAGAGATAGAATATTTTCCAAGTGCCCACAGCAGATGTATGAAAAGAGATCAGATCTTTATTCGAGCGTTGATGTATCTGATCCCATTGGCGTGACGACAATAAAGATGAACTATTCATGCAATCCTTGCAGCATTTGGGCTTAGTTGTTTCATGCATTTAATAGTTTAAAATGTTTATGCTTTATTAATCATTTGTTTATGCTTTATTAGTTACTTGTTGATTATTAATGTTTTTATTATTATAATTTCAATCGCTATGGTTCATTCGTAGTTCGTTAAAGACATAAGTACGACCATCTCAAACGTAACCCAAACACTTGGTAAGCCCAGTGATGCTTAACGCTTGGTAACCCAGCAGTGTTAAGAAATGCTCAGAACGTGCTCGGAAGATGGAACCGGATACTTATGCTAGGAGTAGTTAGAATACAAACTAGGATAATTAGAGATTAGATTATAGTTTATTCCTTACCCTTCATACTTCAATTAATCTCCAAAAAAGATAATTAAAAAGATATAAAAATCATTAGCCTTAGTCTTACTTAACCAATGTAACAGAACTTCACAAGTGAGATTAGGATGACAACGACCATTCCAACCCAAGGTTTCATGGGTTAGAACTCTGGTATATGTTGAGTGCTTACAGTCTGCGAATTTTGACCGAGTCGTGCATGAACGCTCATGATTCGTATGGTTGAGCATAGGGATACCTAGCCGTTCATCAACTCTCTTGGTCAGCTATTGGCCACTGAGTTTCTTCTTATCTTGTGGTTGTTGCATACAAGCATCTTTTTATGTTAGTTACTTATGCACATTGGTTGCATGTAGGCAATGTTAAGAATTGTACAAACCAGGACTTCTACACATAGTTGCACCTAGTGTCACTGTATGTGATGCATAGAACTTTTTTCTTCTTGATCTTCCCAAATGTATTTTATTTTAATATCTCTAGGGAAAGATCACGTTGTTGGCGACCGTTTGGGAC
>MNCI01014593.1:151540-173811 GCA_015680685.1 Gnetum montanum
AAATCTTTACTCTAGCAAGCCATCTTGCAAGCAATCGTCTTTACAAATCTTCCAAGATCTCAAGTGTGATGTGTGAGACCCAATATGTTGATTATGATGTATCCCCCCTCTTCCTCCTTGACCCCTGAAGCCTTTTTATAGGGTTCAGAGGTAGGTAGGGAAGTTACAAAATATCTTGGGTGGTTTTAACCACCATAGAGACAAAAAGGCTACGGTTGACAAGTGTCCCATATAGTTGCCAAGTGTCTTCATGTAGTTGCCAAGTGTCTTCCTTCAGTTGCCAAGTGTTCACCATGGAGACAAACAAGTTGCAGTTGACACGTGTCCCATTTAGTTGACAAGTGGCCTTTGTGGAGAAAAAGAGGTTGTAGTTGACAAGTGGCCTTTGTGGTGGTTATAACCACCATTTCCATTGACAAGTGTTCAATTCACATAGGACTTTGAACAATTGTTGCACAAATTCCATTTTTAAATCAATATTAATACTTTACTTGATACACAACTAAGGGCATCAGCTATTAAATAATTTATATCAAAACCCAAAATAAACGTTGTATGGTTTTTTTCTTTTTTAAGGGTAACTACCGATAGTGACAGAATTATGGCGATCGACTGGGATAACACAGAGAAATCACGTATCTAACTGCATCATTGAGTGCTTTCTGTCTAGCTCTACACACCAGAAAGAGCCCGGGTTTCCTCTTGAAGCAGCGCAGCTCCCAAGCAATGGCAGTGGAACAAAATAGCACAGTTTTTGATCGACGGTGCTATGTATCGGTAGCCTCGGACTTACGTAATGAAATGATGTCCCGAAGCTCTTAGTTCAAATCTTGGTGTGACTTCGCCAATGCATGATAAGGTAATGGTATCCGCCGTGCAGTTGAAGGAGTGTAGGTAGCTGCTGCCCTGATACTTGAAATCACCGTAATTGGACGTGTTGAACAGTGCCGTGTTTGATTCTGGTTCTGGGATTGCTATGGAAATTGGTAATTACGAAGCTTAGCAACATCGGCAATACGCTTCATAGCATGGCTTCCCATGTCAGATGAAAACTCCTGATCTCGAAAAACAGTAAGACCTTCCTTTAAACTTAATTGAAACCAATCTCTGCATGTAACCCTATTTCCAGTCCAATTGTGGAAATACTCATGCCCAATGACCCCTAGGATAGCAGTATAGTCACTATCAGTTGCTGTCTCTGGGGATGCTAAGACAAGTCTTGAATTGAATATATTAAGGCTTTTGTTTTCCATTGCACCCATGTTAAAATCAGGTACAGCAACAATATTAAATAGATCAAGATCATATTCCAAACCGGCCTGCTAACTAACAGTGCGTCCCGATTTTGTTACAAAAGTGTCATCCCTACTAACTAACCGGCCTGCAACCAAAGCAAAAAGATAGGAAGGCTTCTTAAAAGGATTCTCCCATACTGCATAGTGCCTGCCACCCTCTAAGTCTCCATGTTCCTTCAAATTACCATTCAACAAGAGAACTGGATACAATGCCTTATCAGCCTCAATCCGAGTTGTATATTTGGCCATTATATCTGGATGGTCCAATGCCTTGCTTGGGTTTTCATTGTTGTTTGGATAGCATAATAATGCTTCCATAAATGATGTTGATGCCGTTGATGACATTTGATAATAGGAACAGGTCAAATATATCAACCTTCACATAACCAAGGCTGAATGAATCTCGTATGAACTTAAAGGAGAAAATATTCATTGTCTGATTCCAACTCATAATCACCATTTAAATCTACCATTGTTATATCCTCCTAGCTCTGATTCGGGTGTCTTGTTCGATAGAATTATTTTCTTGGATTCTCAGTGAAGCAAAGTCCAAGGTTGAAATGGGTCTCCCAACAACATGCACATGGCATATGCAGAGATATAATGCAGTTCGTCAAATTCCTGAACTTGAACCCTTCCCATGAGTTCAATTTGCAGTATGTTTCCAATGCATAATACCGGGTGAGGAAGTGTGAAAGACTGCAACTTGTCCTCCTAAAGCATGGCATATTCTGGTGACACATAAGTCCAAATGTATTCTTCCAATGATGATTTATCAATTGCATCAGTTAGAGTCTTCCCTTCGTTTTAAAAATTTTTCAACCCATAACCTTAAAGCCACATTTTTATTTTCAAATTTTCAACCATACATTCTTTTACAAGTTGTCTTTTTCTAGTATCTACTCTTGCTGTTCCATGAAATGGCCAAAATATGCCAACACACGTATTCCTTGGTGTACATCAATCGTACTTAGCCATGCTCTTCCCATTATGATTGGGAAGTCCCCCTTACAGTTGTTGACTTGGATCACTAGGAGATCTATTGGATACGACCACCCACAAACAGTGGTGACAATGTCCTCCACTAGTCCTAATGAAATAGTGATGAAGTGTCATTATTCAATGTGTCGACTAGGCCGCGTATACGCGGTCGCGTTGACGTGGCCCCATCGATGTAGCCTTCCATGCGTCGACGTGGCCCTGTTTACATGAAGCCTATTTCGGCCTATAAATAAGAGGGCCTTCCGCCTCATTTAGGTACCTTTCAGTTAGTTGTAGCGAAGCTCTTGTAGTTTGTTCCCATAGGAGATAGAATATTTTCCGAGTGCCCACAACATGTGTAAGAAAAGTAATCAACTCTTTATTTGAGCATTGATGTATTTGAGCCCATTGGCATGAACGGCAAGAAAGACGAACTCTTCAAACATTCTTTACAACATTTGGACTTAGTCGTTTATTGCATTCATTAGTTTAATATGTTTATGCTTTGATAGTTACTTAAGTTCTTGTTATTGTTATTTTAATCGCTTTTGCTCTCTTACAAGTTCGTAAAGACCATAAGTACGACCATCTCAAACGTAAACCCAACACTTGGTAACCCAGTGGCGCTTAACGTCTAGTAACCTAGTAGTGTTTAGGGGATGCTCATAACGCGCCTAGAAGATGGGATTGGATACTTATGCAAGGAGTAGTTAAGATCTAGATTAAGGTAGTATTAGAATACTTAATACTCTAGCCTTACTTTCCCAGAAAATTAGATGCCAAAAGATAAAGTAAAAAGATATAAAAATCATTAGCCTTAATCTCACTTAACCATTGCAAGCAGAACATCACAAGTGAGATTAGGAAGACAATGACCATTGTAACCCAAGGTTTCGCTGGTTAGGATTTGGTGTATGTTAAGTGCTTACAGTCTATAGAATTTGACTGAGTCGCATGTGAATGCCCATGATTCATATGGTTGGGCGTAGGGGTACCTAGCTGTTCATCATTGGCGTCATTATTGGGGACTGTTAGTCTTACATGCATCATCTAACCTTAGTGAAATTATCATTCAAGTTGTTGGAATGGACCCAGGATAGAAACATTTACGCACACTAGGTGGATTAAAGTAAATAATAAGGTACACTGATTACATAGACCATCTAATGTCCAACATGTCTTCTCACAAAAGAGAGGTATCCAGCCCACTAGTGCCACAAGAATGTCGGGTGGTGTTCAAGAATCTCGAAGATTATGTCCCTAATTTCACTTTCATTCTACATTAGGATGAGCATCTATGATGGCAGGACATGGAGGGCAACATCATACTACCACCCGACCGATCGGCTCTTGCGATGCTATTTCAAAATCTTGGTAGATTAGGCATCCAGGACCGTGGAGTGGAGTATGTCATAGAGGACCATGACTACTAGGACTACCATCCCACTGAGACCAACAACAAGTGGAAAGAGATGAACAATTGAATGGGAAACAATTTAGTAACCCCTTATTCTCGCAAGGGCTGCAAAACAATGGGGATCCCATCTTTCATGATTCCCACTCAACCAAACTTCCTCTGGGGTAGCAGATCCTCCATTCCATCATCCAAAGCAAGCCTCCAAGTGACCGAGATCCTTAAGGGGATGGAGGATCATGTAGCAAAGATGGGTAGGATGATCGAGGCTTTCATCAAGGTAGAGGGGAAGATCAACACCGGAGCGGTGGCGTGTCCTCTCCTTCTTCTCCATCCTCTTGCTCTCCTATACTTTCATCTAGCTTAGGCTCTGATCGTAACCGAGGTAGAGAGGAGCGAAAGGATAGTGGTTGAAAGGATTGAAAGGGACAATGTGAGGAAATGCACAACCAATTGTGTGATGGTTGCTGGCATGAAATGAGTGGTAGCTGGAATCGTCATAAACATCATGGTCCTCAGCAAAACTATGACTCGGATGAGCCATTTTTGGCTACTCGGAGCATGCTCTAGATCACTGAGGTAGTTCAGATCCCTTATAGGCATGTGAAGGGTAGCTGGATCAAGCACGTTAATATGAATAAGATCCCCAAATTTGAAAGGGGATATAACTATGATCCGCAAACTCACCTGTAGGCGTTCCATGACGCCTGCACCCTGCAGAACATTGACAATGATTGGTAGAAGCTAAAGCTATTCCCTCACACACTCATCAAGGAAGCATAGAACTGGTACTAGTCCTTGGAGCCAGAATCAATCAGAAGATGGAGTATGATGCTTGAGATTTTTAATGACAAGTATCAAATGTACTCCAGAGTGGCAAACCTGAGACATTAGATCCAAGGGTGGAAGCAAGGTAATCATGAACCCTTGGATGTAGCCATGAGCAGATACTATTCACTGCTACATAGGTGCCCTAGTCATGGCTACTCTTAGTGGGCATAGCTTTGCCACATCATTGATGGGCTCTGTTTTGAAATGTGAAAGACCCTTGATGTGTACACCTAGGGATGACTGTTGGAGCTAAGGGCCCATCAATTGTAGCACCTTATTAAACAGGTGGCCAAGGAGGAAGGAGAACTTAGAAAGAAGGAGAGTGTAGAAGAATTTAATTGAGATCCCTTCATTAGAAAGAGGGAGGTCTAATTCTGTGAGGAGGAGGAAGAATCACCATTGGAAGCAGCGGTGAACTGAAAGACCTTACCTTTACAAAAGTTTGCATCTAAAATATCGGCAAAGGCTGATAAGATGTGGGACTCTTTGGATGAAGAATTCCAAAGTGTGCTAAAAATTGTAGAAGAGTCCAGAGAACAAGGTAATGATCGTGATCAACGTAGGGAGAAGGAAGCTGAACGTGCCCAATATAAGGGTAAGGACAAAGTTGCTGTAGCAGCATAGGTTACAGACTATGACACGGAGGAGGACAATGAATGTGGCATATGCCAATATGAACATCCTAAGGGGTGTTGTCCAATGGTGTCCCATCTCCAAGAGTATGGGGTGTACGCATTGAATCCTTGCTTGGTGAGGAAACAAACACCCTGTAGGTTGCCTTACCCACAAGGCAATCCCAGGCAGTTCCACCAATAGCAGCAAGGGTATTATCCAGGTGGAATGCAACCGCAACCCTATGAATACCTTTAGCAATGGTAGCAACCACAAGCATGGGGAATGCCACCTCCAAGGCAATAGTACCCTTACAAACAGCCAGATCCCTATGGGTACTACATTCAGCAACCGGTATCTCCACGAGACTCTTTCAGTCATGCGGCCTTTCAAAATTATTACCACCCCCCAAAATATTTCTGACCACAATCTTCATCACCCAGGGGGAAAGCCCACATCTCTATTATCCTCCATCACCTTCTTCTACCACTCGCCCACAAGATCCCACTCAACTACCACCTGCTCCACCTATGCAGGGAGAAATACCACCATAGCCACAGCAATGCAATGCTGCGAGGGCGGTCAACATACAACTGGCTCCTCAGCTGAGTGAATCGGAAGCCAAGCCACGGAAACATCCCTTCTTCCAACCCAATCATGTATGCACACCTTTGCACCCACTAGTTGCTGGTGCCTCTAAATCTCAAACCACCTCTACTGTTCCACCACTCGAGCAGCCTTTAAGCCCACCACACTCCAATGTCCAAACGATCATGCTCATCCACCGATTGAATAAAGGCAGGTCACCTTCCTCAGAAATTGACTGATCTGGGAAGTCCCCTCATCTATCTTCAGGTGGTAGGAAATGAGCCCTGTAAAGCTCTTCTGGATTTGGGGTCAGGAGTCAGTTTGATCTCACATGACATGTACAAGAATTGGAACTTTCCCCCATTAAAGAAGAGCAAAATTAGGCTTGAATTGGCAAACCAGTCCATCATTGTTCCCTTGGGAGTGGTGGAGGACATGGTGACCACCATTTGTGGGTGGTCCTATCCTGTTGATTTCCTTATCATCAATGTTGAAAATTGCAAAGGGAACTTCCCAATCATAATGGGAAGGACCTGGTTGAGCATAGTGAATGCAAAACTAGGACTCTAAGATCTTTCCCTTGAAATTTCAAAGGAAAATCCTTCTGGGAAGATCAAGAAGAAGTGCGTTCCATGCATTGCGTATAGTGACTCAGGGTACTACTATGTGCAATAGTTATGGTCTGCTGAGCGAACATCCATTTAAGTATGTAGTCGATGTACCGAAGAATCACCAGTTCAATAGTGCTTGTACGTAGCAGCCACAAAACAAGAGGACACCCAGTGGCTAACAGGTGATCCTGCTAGTAGCACATTGTGCATGGAACCACTTGAGGGACTTGTATGAGCCTATATAGATAGCCTGGATTATTTGGAAGAGGTTCATTAGCAAGTGTCCATTGTTGATGTCCATGGTGAATGGGGAAATTTGCACATCTCTGAGAGCTTCAAACATGAGCCCTTGGAACTCAAACCTTTCCATGTGCTCCACTTAACCAGGGATACTGCCTCATCATCACCAATATATCTTCACTCTATTTTTCGTGTCTCCTCCTTTCCACCGAGTTGTGGGGGAGATCGTCATCCCTACTAACCCATTCCACTACACCCCTCACTATTTTGTAATTTTTTGTTTTACACTTTTTATTTTTCAAGATCATTCATATGTTTGCCAATTCTTATTAATTTTTTCCCTTCTTTACTTATTTTCCATTTCTTTGTGTGTGTTTCATTTTTCATGTGATTGCTAATGTGTCGTCTTATTTTCATTAGGTGTCTAGCGCAGATGGTTTTCGTTGTGATGGGTAATGTACAATAGTCCACCTAGTTATTTAGCTCCCACCCTCGCATGGTTATCCTTGGACTTTACATCTATTTTCAGCTCATAAACCTGGTAGTGAGTTCACATCATCCACCCATTCACCCACTTCATGGTTTTCCTTCTGTTGAAAACATGCAACCCCTTCACTTAAAAACATTGTAATTAATGTGTGACTTGTGTAGTTCCTAGACTCAAGGATGATCCAATGGTTTGAATTGGGTGTGACTTCAAGGGGAATGCAACATTCATCACTCTCTCCTATCCCTTAGGATTGTTGTTGTTTCCTTACGGACCTCCTACCACTCCATATTTTTCTCTTCACAGAAGCTTCTTGGCAGTTCGACCTTGCATGGTGTGGTCCTCACCGAAAAAATTCAAAAACAAAAAAAAAAAAAACACAAAAAAAAATAAAAATAAAAACCAAATAAACTTGAGGATTCAAAACACATCCCTTGGTTGAATGCATGCAAACATGCATGGGTCTTTGCATGGTGTGGTTCCCCCGAAAAAGAAAAAAAATCATGACATCATTATGTGGGAATTCAAAGCACACCCCTTAGACTGCCTCTCATGGGCCACAAGCACTAGTTATGGGACTTCCTTCATTCCATTTCACTTCCTTTCTCTCATGTTTTCTGGAGTGGTGGTTCTCTGTGGGTGCATTCCTGCTTCCTTGGGAGATGGTCGGGGCTTCATCTGTCACTGCGATGTCACTGTATGCGAATGGTTTTGGGTCTGAACTTAGGAAAGGTTCTACTGGGTCACTTGAGCACAATTGCACATGGGGTTTTATGTGATCGAGGATTGGAATTCCATTTTCTCGTTTCTCTCTTCACCCTTCGTAACTCACCTCATTGCCTATCTTATGTTGCAAAAGTTTGTCATGGTTTCCTTGGGCTTCTCATGCCATGGCAAGATCTCTTGGATAGGAGTCTTAACTGGCGAACACCATTTCTTGGCCTCGAGGCCCATGAACCCCAGTGTTGAGGATCTACGGGGGCTACTACGTCTATTTCCTACTATGGGGAGGATCCACCTGCATGTTCTTGGTCTCGCTTATTAAGTCTCCCATCCTTTGGCTTTCATGGTTGATTATTTTCAGGATCCCATTGCTTGATTTCTTTCCTGCAAAGTTCTTTTGCATCACGTTCTCCGATTTTTGACTCTTTTTCAAGCCCTGATTACCTTCCTCCTGTCCTCAACCATGACTAGGCCTCTCATGCACTTCAACCATCCCAATTTGGCATTTCAAATTCATCATTTTGGGCTTTTTCCAAGTTGGTCAACACTGGTCAACGGGTGCACACCCATGCATATACNTCAACTCATCCTTTGTTGTTTTTAGCTCTAACCCATGAATTAACACTCCAGGAGACTTAAGGAATGCTTGTGCCAACAATATAACTTAGTCAAGCTGAGAAGGTGTATAAGGACCATCTTGAGCTACTTATGCACAAGTCTAATGGGTGGTTATCTTTGATTGTAGATGGCACCCAAATTGAGGCACATAAGGGACGAAGGACCATCACAACTGAGGGACAAGTGCCCACATACGGGAAGGGGATGAGGCATGCAACAACCAGAGCATGCAGAGGGCTCTCATGCAACTAGCCCCCTCCACGAAGGATCTAACATGGAATTTGTCCATCAGATTCTCGAAGAGAAGATTTCCATCGAGTAATTGCAAGGGGATGAGACTCTTGGGATAGCACCATGACTTGAGATCACCCTGACCCAAGCCTGTCTTGATGTTATCACGCCATGCGAGGTGCAATGGATGGTCCTCCAAGAGCTAAACTTTGGACCATTCCTCAAGAACGCACCAAAAGAAGTGAGGCTCTAACTGCAAAACTCTCTGATGTGGCCAATCCTCACAACCAATGGTGAATGGTACTTAGGAGAGACCTATCTCTTCTAGACGAATCGGCAACCAGGGCCTAGAGTAAGAATCAAAGACATTTATGTCTCTTACTCTTTGGAGCTGATAGCGCAGGCTCTAGGGTTGCTTGAGACCATAGCAGATGTGGTGGAAATTTCTAAACAAGCCAACCCAGAGGTAAAGGCAAAATGGACCAAACGGTGCTATGGGGTAGAGCCCAAGGAATTCGGCTCTCTGACCACAGTGGAGAGGGTATACTCAAAGATCACATCTTACCACTTGAACCCAATGATAAGACCCAGCAAAATCACAACCTTCTCCACTCGTGTGTGTGCTGCCCTTAGTGGGAAATTCCCAATGAGTCTTCCACAGCTGTTGTTCTTAGAGATTGAAAAGAGGTTCCCTGAGAGTGAACATGGAAGACGAGCTTTCCCCTTTCCCTGCCTAATCTGGAAGTTGTGCAAATGGGCAAGGATAGCATGGTACTTCAATGATGTAATTCGGCATTTCGATTGCCTCTTGGTGGGAAATGATGAAGGATAAAACTCTTGCCACCACATAAACAGAGGAGGAGTAGCAACCACCTCCACCACCTACACAAACAACAAGGTCGGATTCACAAACCATTATAGAACACATCTGTGAAATTCGGCAAATGCTCTTGAGCCAACAAGAGCAATCTGGCAGGACTGGTGAAGGAGGAGACCCTTCAGTCTATCGCCCTATAATAAGCCACCTGGAGCAAGTGGCTTGATTAGTTAACTTTCTTGAAAGAGTAGGGTCGATGTTCTCCGCAGCTTGAATGCAAGTGCCTACACGAACAGATCCTAGTGTTCAAGAGGTGACAGTATCCACACATCAGTTGTTTCCTAAAATCTCTGGGAATGCTGCTACCTTTTCAGTATGCTTGGAGGATGGTCAAGGGGCAATAGTGTTGGTGATGTAGCACCAAGGACAGGAGACTAATGCCGAAGTGGTTGCTGACACAATTGCTATGGCTCTCAACGCACCGGAAGCACCTGTACCAGATGTTCATAGACTACAAGATGTACAAGCATCTGCCGAAACTTCATGTAGCAAGATTGATGTAGCCCAACACGGGGAGTTTTTGGACTAACTGGTAGGGAACTGGGCAATCGCTTTCGGATGTTTTCGACCTTCTGGACAACATTACTGCAACCTAGTCGGAGGTGCTCTCGACAAGGGGTAAGAGCCTCATTTTGGAAGGGCAACTTGAAGTTGCTCAAGTCGTTTGTCAACGCTTGGCAATGGAAGTAGCCTAATTAAGAGCCTAACTTGCTGATCTAGCCATCCTCAACCGTGAAATCACCAGAGATGAAGCTTTTCAATAGCTTCAACTCAAAGTTTAGATCTTTGAGGATGTGCGAGAGATGACGATCTTCGATAAGTCCTTGGTAGATGTTCAAGTGTATCATTTAGACAAGGACTTAGTGGAGGTTCGTTAGGAGAATGTCTGATTGACTACGAAGGTTCATCGGCTACGTAATGTTGGTATAGAAAATGAACACATGAAATTTGTTTTCCACCAACAGCAAGAAGAACTAGCCAGGGTGAATGTTGAATTAAGAAGATTGGCTGTTAAGAACTGAAATCTATCAATGGAGGAGGTTTAGGCATTGCAACAGAATTCTGTAATTGAAATTGCTGCTTGGAAGAATGAGGCCCTAAAATTAGAAAACATCAAAAATCATTATATGGACCAAGTGGGATTACAGAAGGAGGTAAACGAAAAGCATATCCAAGTTCCAAAGGCCAAAATGAACCAAGCGCTCCAGCAGCTCCAAGAAGGAGGCAAGGTATGGCAACCTAGCTTTGATGGGTTGAATGCCTACAATCAAGCTGAAATCTGCCTTAAGGAGCTACAAATTGAAGATATGATAGAATACATGGAGCTTTCCAACCTTCGATATGCAAACCTAGCTATGCTCACAGTCGGGAGACCATGGTCAGAATTGGAAAAGCAAGTGGCCACCTTGTATTCTCTATACGAGGATGAGTTCTAGGTGCATAAAGCAACAAAATAGAAACTGAAAATGGCAAATAAGGAACTGGATGTTCTTTGCATGCGATTTGAAGGACAACGTATAGTCGAAGAGCACCTGGCCCGTTGAATGAATGACTACCAGTAGCTACAAGCATCAATCCAAGCGTTCGACATTGAACAAAAGTAGTTCATAGCCTAGTTTGTCAACCTGAAACAAATCTTCCTGGAATTGCCATGCCCTTGGGAGGTTCCAGTTCCAACACACATTGGAGAAGCTGTCTGGATAGTGAACGATCCTAGAAGCAAAGAAGAAAAGATAAGGGCTCTCTTGGAGGCTTTTTGGCTACCTCTAGAAGTTGCAGTTGCTGTAGGGCAACCATCATTCGTGCCACCACCAACGCATGGGCCAGAGGCTGGAGAAGGTCCGTCAAAACCATCGCCCCCAGGGACGATGTGATCTTCTGCAACAATTTTGTGCATCATTCTACATGGTAGAGACTCCAGGACCAACAAGGTGTTCAATTTTGTCTCTGAACACCATCATTTTTTGTAACTTGTCCTTCTCTGTAACTTGGGCACTTGGTAAAAATTGATGTTGTGTCATGTGCGTGTGTCATGTGTGTGTCAAGTCATGTGCGTTGTAAATAAAAGTCCATACCTCCCAAATTGTAGAGTAACTCGAGGACAAGTTTTTACTCAGTTGTGGGGGTATGATGAAGTGTCATTAGTCGATGTGTTGACTAGGCCACGTATACGCGGCTGCATTGACGCAACCCCGTCGACGTACCTTCTATGCGTCGACGTGGCCCCGCTTACCCGAAGCCTATTTTGGCCTATAAATAAGAGGACGTTCCACCTCATTTAGGTACCTTTCAGTTAGTTGTAGCAAAGCTCTTGCAGTTTGTTCCCACAGGAGATAGAATATTTTTGAAGTACCCATAGCAGGTGTAAGAAAAGTGATTGGCTCTTTATTCGAGCATTGATGTATCTGAGCGCATTGGCATGAACGAAAATAAAGACAAACTCTTCAAGCATTCCTTGTAGCATTTGGACTTAGTCGTTTATTGCATTCATTAGTTTAATATGTTTATGCTTTGATAGTTACTTAAGTTCTTGTTATTTTTATTTTAATCACTTTCACTCTGTTACAAGTTCGTAAAGACCATAAGTACGACCATCTCAAACGTAAACCCAACACTTGGTAACCCAGTGGCGCTTAACGTCTAGTAACCTAGTAGTGTTTAGGGGATGCTCATAACGTGCCTAGAAGATGGGATCGGATACTTATGCAAGGAGTAGTTAAGATCTAGATAAAGATAGTATTAGAATACTTAATACTCTAGCCTTACTTTCCCAGATAATTAGATGCCAAAAGATAAAGTAAAAAGATATAAAAATCATTAGCCTTAATCTCACTTAACCATCGCAAGCAGAACATCACAAGTGAGATTAGGAAGACAATGACCGTTGTAACCCAAGGTTTCGTTGGTTAGGATCTGGTGTATGTTAAGTGCTTACAGTCTATAGAATTTGACCGAGTCGCATGTGAACGCCCATGATTCATATGGTTGGGCGTAGGGGTATCTAGCCACTCATCAACTGGTCAGCCAATGCTAAATGAATGTTACTCTTTTTTAGTTGAGGCAAGTTCCAGGATTTGTACATTTCTTGAGAGATTAAGTTAACACCAAAACCTGAATCCAAAAGAGCTTTGCAAGGCTCATTTTTAGCGATTTGCAAATATATAAGAGGGCTTCTAGGATTAGAGAATTTCCTAGGAAGATGGCTAGCTTTAATCCAATCAGTGATGGCGTGGGTTAACACAATAGTGTGCATTGTGTGTGATTTTTAGTTTGAAGGAAGCTTTGAAGATTCAAATGATAGCGAGGTGTTTGGGAAATTAGCCACTTGTGGTTGTAAGGACTTCGTTAGACTATTGGTTCTAAAGAAGGATCTTTTCTTTGATTGGTTACCCAAACCAACAGGAGGTTGAGGATTGATAGCCCTTGTAGCATTATGTTGCTATAGCTAGGTAAGAAGCTTTCCCTACATAGTTGGAGCAGGTGGTAATGGAGTTGAGGGTGGAACAAATGTGGATAGATGAGAAGGATAGTACATATGTGGAGCATCGCCCCTAAAAGAAGAAGTTCTATAGTACTCGGGGATCTGGTACTGAGGCTGAAGAGTAACATGACTAGTAGAGTCACATGGACAAATCGGCTACTGAACGTAATACCCATATGGGTCAGGTTGATGGTAAGCGTACTATTGACATGGTGGTGCCATTCCCCATGATTGTGGATGTTGCCACCATTGATACTGTTCATTCGGTTGTGGTGGAGCTCCACTTGGATAATATGTCAAAGGTTGCTAAAACTGCCTTGGGTTACCTTGAGGATAAGGTAATCTTATGGGTGCTTACTGTCTGTTTAATCATGGGTTTAATGCATACACCCCAGACTCTTGCAGATGTGACACCACTAGGCAATATCCCTTAGGATGGTCATATTGGCAAATCTCACATCTGCCATCATCGTCCATGTTTGAATCCGCAACCTCTTCAATGACGGAAACCTTGCCCTTACCCTTATTACGTGCATACTCAGCTTCTTTCTTCTTCCTTCTCTTTTGGTCACTACTTTGTTCTCTAGACTCATCTACTATTTTTAAGATGATTTGAAAATTTTCATCTAGGGAATTCCACATTTGATCCACCTTTGCTGGTACTTTTGATGCAAATTTTTGAATAGGCAAAGTCTTTCTATTCACCATATCTTCAAGTGGTGACTCTTCTTCATCTTTGCAAAATCTAATTTCCTTCTTTCGAAGGGAAGGATCTCTATTGTACTCCTGCACACTTTCCCTTTTCCTCAACTCACCTTCCTCCTTAGCAACTTGCTCCAATAATATTTGTATTTGATGGGCTTTGATCTTGAATAGTCTTCCTTGGGCATAAGTCCCAAGGGTTCTTCGCATTTCATACCTAAACACATCTATGAGATGATGTAGTTGTTCCGTTTGTGAGTAACCATGGCCAAGGCAATGAAGTAATAATGTATAATATTCGCCCATGGTAGCATCCAAGGGTTCATGTCCTCCTTGTTTCCATTCTTGGATTTACTTACACAAGTTGGATAGCCGAGAGTACATTTGATACTTATCGTTGAATAGTTCTAACATGGTACTCCATCAACAAATGGATTTCGGTTCTAAGAATTGGTACCAACTTTCTGCTTCCTTGATTAGTGTTCGTGGAAACAACTTTAGCTTTTTCCACTCATTTTCTATATTTTGCAAGGCACATGCGTCATGGAATTCTTATAAATGGTTTTGAGGATCAGCATTGTATCCCCCTTCAAATCATGGGATGTTATTCATGTCTAGTCTTTTGATCCTATTATCCTTCTGGTGCCTGGTTGGGATCCTAATAGCCTCTGTGATATCTAACATACTTCAGGTGACGAGTAGGGGTTCATCGTAATCATGCTGTCTATGATGCCTATGTTGTTCCCTACTCTTCCTTCTTTCGTGATGTGTGTCTTTGGAATGCCCTCATCCCCTTTCTTTACTATCTTGTTAATGATTTCTATCTCACCTACCCTTATCCTCATGGTCTCATCCTTTGCGATTGCGTTCAGATCCCAAAGGAGGTGGGGAAAGAGATAATGAAGGTGAAGAGGAAGGAGAACTGGCATCGTGATGATTCCTATCATCTTCTCTTTAGTGATCATGGCCTTGATCGTGGTTACGATCGGAATGTCTGTCATTGTCATGTGTTCATGTTCCTTTTTTGGACCCTTTATGCCTATTGGTACCAGAACCTGGGTTATGAATAGTTGAATGAAGATTTTGATATCCAACTCCTTGATCAAAGTCAACAAGAGGAACATCGTTTTGTGGAAAACCTCCCAAGATAGGTTCATACCCTAATTTTCACTTAGGACATATGGGACATCTTGAGACCACTTTCCCTTCATGGATTTGTAATGTCTCTCTTGTTGTAGGTTCCTCTGATGTTGTACCTCCGTGGGTTGATACTCTCTAGAATCGTGTTCATGCACAACGTACTCTGACTGTATGTGCTGCATACCAATTCATGTGAGAGCATGAAGAGGCATGCTCGAGATTGAACGATTGAGAGGTAACACTATGTTACCTTCTAAATCACATCATCACAACTGTTCATCTTGGTGGAGGATAAAGGGAAATTCTAGTATATACTCATTAGGATGAGTGTATACCAAGCGAAATTGTTGGGACATTGGCAGATCATCATGTGCACCCTACCTCCGATTGTTCATGGTGTTGGACCTAGTCGGTGAAGAACTTTCATGAGAAGAAGGAGACATGATTAATTATTCAGTGTGCAATACCCTTTTTTGGTAATTGTAAGATGGTTGACCTTAAGGGTTCATTCCAACGATGGAAGGATTTCCTAATTTCTAATCAGTGCACAAACAACAAAATACCCGGCAATGGTGACAACGATGGGCGGCGAGGTACCCCTATGTCCAACCATATGAATACGAGCATTCACGTGCGATCTGGTTGAATTCCAAGGATTAAGTGCTTATGCACTTACACAGAACAAGGATGAGTTATGCAGTTGTTGCCTTCCCAAGCTTACTTGTAAGGCACAATTGTATGGTTAAGTAAACTCGAGGTATATGATTTTTATGTTTTTTATATTTTCTATCTTTGGAATGGAAATAATTATAACTTTGGAATGGAAAAATTGCAAGAGTTCAACTAAAAGACTAAAAAAATAATACTCAAACCAAACACCCTTATCTTTTATTTATAGCTAATGAGATAGGTTCCAACATCGCATGCCCGATATCGCTTCGGCACCTCCGATATCGCGTATCCGATATCGAGGGTCCAATATCGGGACTCATTAGTAAGTATAGAGAACATCAAATCCCCTTAAAGTCACATCCTTATTAATCCATTTAATCCTTCCCAAGTTTGAAAACTACCAAGGTCACAAGTTCATTAAAATTTTCATTAAGGAAGGGACCTCATATTTCCAAAACAAGGAATACCATAGAGTTTGTGGATGGGTGGATGATGTGGAATGACTATCTATTCCATAAAAAAGAAACCATGTCTTAGTTATCAATACCAAAATTCAAAGATAGAATCCAATCATTAGCAATCAAATAACATTAAGTACAAACCATCATCAATAGTAGCTATAGTTGCACTTAGTCTTGGCGAAAATAAAGAAAAAAAGTAAAACAAACATTAGAAAAATTCAACCAAATAAAGTAAAATATAAAAGAAATTGTAAAATATGTGAAAAAGAGAAAAATGTACTAATGATGTTGTAAAAAAAACGTAAAAACAAAAAAGGGGTAAAAACTGAGATGCCACTTTGGTTGATTAGCATCGATGACCATCTCCCCCACAATTTAGTTGGAAGGAGGAAATTTGACAAATTGAGCATGCTTGTCTATTTGAGGAGGTGTTGCAACCACTAGGTCTCTTAGGCTCATGGAAAGGTTTAATTTGTTGCATGTTGATCAACAATATCTTATTTGGGCTTTTAGGTTTGTATATCAGCATAGCCCTAGAAGGAAAGGTTTCATAGATGATGTAAGGCTCTTTCCACAACGTTTAGAACTTAGTTCTTTGTAGCACATGTGTGGGGTTCCAATAAAGGACCTTGTTTCCCAGTTGAAATTTTACCTTCCTTATTTTGAGGTCATGGTGTTGCTTATTGAATGCCTTATGCAACTCATTAGATGACATGGCTACCAATTGGTTGTCATCTAGCAAGTTGAGGTTCATTAGTCTTTCTTTTTATGCTAGAGTCAAGTCAAGGTCAAGGTCACAAGCTCTTGAAAGGATACAAAGCTCAAATTGAATAGGTAGAGTTCATAATTTTTTGTACACTAGCTCATAGGAAGAATAGACTATAGGAAGTTTTTATGTGGAGAGGTAGGCCTAAAGGGTATCGTTAAGTTTAGTGCTCCAGTCTCTCCTATATTTGCTAATCATTCTTGTTAAAATCTTAGTGATCTTTCTATTCATAACCTTAACTTAACCATTGACTTGGGGATGGTAAGGTGTTGTTAATTTATGTTCTACCCCCAAGTGTTGCATGAGCTTCAAAAAGGTAGTGCCTGTAAAGTGAGTACCATTATTAGAAATAAGTGCATGTGGCACACCAAACCTATTTACAACATTTTTTTGTATAAACCGAGTAGCTATAGAAGATGTATAGTTAGTGATAGCTGCTATTTTTGCCCATTTTGTACAATAGTTAACAGTGACTATGATGTATGCCTTTCCATTTGACATTGATGTGATGGGACCCATGAAGTTAATGCCTTAGATGTCGAAGGGTTCTAGTGGTTGGATCCACTACTGAGGCCCCTTCATACAAGTGGTCATTCCAACATCACATTGGCAACATTCACAAAAGTAGATGAATTGGTGAGCATCCCTAAAAAGTGTTGGCTAATAATACCTTTCCATTACGATCTTAATGGTTGTGTGTCTCCTAGCATAGTGGGCTCTAGAAGGACCTTCGTGAGCATCTTAGAGAATACATAGTTGATAAGCATTAGAGACATACCAATGAACAAGGCCATTGGTGCACACCTTGTAAAGGTGTCCATTGATTTCCATGAAGTGTTTCACCTAGTGAAGAAACTGTTATTTCTTCTTGTGTTCTAATTCTTGTGGCATATCCTAAATGAGAAGATAGGTAAGAATGTCATCATACCAATTAGGCTAATTGGGCATTTGTTTAGTTATAGCCTGAGCAAGGAAAAGTTCATCAGGAAATTCATTAGATAGTGGGCTTTCCTCCTCTTTATTGTTCCATCGCACTTGAGACAAGTGGTCGAAGACCATGTTCTTAGTTTCCTTTCAATCTACCATCATAAGATCAAATTATTGTAGGATCACAAGCCACTGTATGACATGGGGGCTCACCATTAGTTTATTCATTAGGAACTAGATTACACTATGATTTGTGTGCACAAACACCTTGTACCCAAGCACATAGTGCCTACATTTCTCCAAGGTGAACACCACTACCATCAGTTCTTTCTTTGTTATGGTGTAATTTAGTTGTGTACCCACAATGCTTCGGCTCACGTAGTGGATGTAGTGAGGACATTTCAAATTGTCCAACTATGTGAGAATGACTCCCAAGACATAACTTGATGCATCTATCATGAAGTAAAATGGTTTGAACCAGTCAGGTGCTCATAGAATTGGAGTTTTCATGAGCTTCTTCTTAAGGTGTTGGAATGCATTCTCACATTCCTTAGTCTAGAAAAATAGAGCATCCTTCTTTGTCAACTCCACCAACGGTTTAGCAATCTTAGAGAAATTCTCTATGAATCGTTTGTAGTAGCTAGTGTGTCCAAGGAATGACCTAACATCTTTGACTATTTTTGGCTGTCTAGCAATTCCTTAGATGACCCTTATTTTTTCTAGGTCCATCTTGATCTTTTTTTTTTTAGATATTGTGTGCTCCAAAATAATGCCTTTTTGGACCATTAGATGGCTATTCTACTAGTTGAGTTGAAGGTTTATCTTTACACACCTTTTTAACACTTGCTTAAGATGATCCAGGGCTTGATCAAATGTAGCCCCATAGGTTGAGAAGTCATCCATGAAGACTTCCACCTCACTACCAATTTGCTATTGAAAGATGCTCAAGACAAGGCATTGGAAGGTTGCAGGGGCATTACACAAACCAAATGACATCTTTCTATATGCAAAAGTACCCTAGGGACTTGTGAATGTTGTTTTGGCCTAATCCTATAGTATAATCTGAATTTGGTTATAGCCACTATAACCATCTAAAAAGCTGTGGTAGAAAATGCCTAGAAATGATGTCCAACACCTGATCCACAAATGGCAATGGAAAATGATCTTTCTAAGTTTCCATGTTCAACAGCCTAAAATTGATACAAATCCTCCATTTGCCATCTTTCTTTAGCACTATCACAAGTGGGCTAACCCACTCACTATCTATAATGGGGTAGATGAACCCCACTTCAAGGAGTTGTTTAATCTCCTTCTTGATGATCTACTTAAGTTTAGGGTTCAACTGCAATTGCAGCTACCTCTTTGACTTCATGGAAGGATCTATGTAAATATGGTGTTTACATATCCTAGGATCAATTCTAGTGAGTTCAAAATATGATCAAGCAAAGACTGTTGGCCATTTTTTGACCACCTCCAATAGCTTCTTTTTCTGCATAGAAGCAAGTTTGCCATTGATAATAATCGGCTTCCCATTGTTTAGAAAAACATATTTCATTTTAATTGGTAAAGGTTTTAGCTCAAGGGGCTCCTATTGAAACTTTTAGGAATCTCCAACTCTTCCCAATTGGTGTCATCAAGTTTCCTATTGGAGAGTTGGGAATGAACTTGCTCTAGTTCATCCATGTCTTCAACATAGACACTCAATAGGCTCTTAGTTGGTTCCATGCATATTGTTGAGCTACTATCAGGATCAACTATTAGCCACTATTTTATGGCTATTGCATACATGCATCTTTGAATTTCGGAGACATCTACACATTGCTTGCATGTTGTGATGTTTGTAATTTTCATAGACCATAGTTTCTACATGTAGTTTCACCCTGTATCACTATACCAGATGCATGGAACTTGCTTCTTCTCTATCTTTCCAAATCTATTTTCCTTGGAAATCTCCAAAGAAAGGTCTTTGATACCTAGCCACACAACAACGATGCTTAGCCAAGCCCTTCCCATGATGATTGGGAAGTTGCCCTTGCAGTTGTCAACTTAGATCACTAGGGAATTAGTAGGATAAGACCATCCATAAATAGTGGTCACAATGTCCTCCACTAACCCCAAAGGAGTAGTGATGGACTTATTTTCCAACTCAAGATGAATGTTGCTCTTTTTGAGAGGTTATAGGCTTTGTACATCTCATGAGAAATCAATTCACACTAGAACTTGAGTCTAGAAGAGCCTTGCATGACTCATCCCTGGAAATAATGCCAATAATGAGTAGCAAGTATACCCTATCTCCAACCATACGAATCACTAGCATTTACTAAGTGATCCGATTGCATTTTGTAGACTTTAGCTTTCTAAGTACAACTAGTTTAGGAGGTGAATCTACAAATCGTAATCATTGTCTTCTCAGTTCCACTTGTAAGGTGCAAGTGTATGGTTAAGTGTAATTGAGGCATTTGATTTTTATCATTTAAGTTGCCAAAGTGCTAGAAAATAAAGTGCTTAAGTGTTTAACTAATGTAATTACTAACTAATGTCTAACTAATTTTGGCATAAGCATCCATTCCCACTTTTTGTACAAATCCTGAACATTTGCAATGCTACTGGGTTACTAAGCATTAGGGGCTACTAGGATTACCAAGTGTTAATGCGTGCTTAAAGTGGTCGTACTTATGTACGTTATTTAATCGATATTAATTACTTAATTATAATCCATTAAAGTGAAATTCATAAATAATAAATGACTAAGGAAAACATTAATCTATTTCAAGTGCTGCAAGGTTTGATCAAAAAAGTTTGTCTTTATTGTTGTTCACACTGAGGTGTTCAGGTACATCAGTGCTTGAATAAAGAGTCGTACACTTCTTTGACTCATATTGTGGACACTCAAAAAATATTCTAACTTTCAGAAGCAAAAACTGCAAGAGCTTCACTATAAATAAGGAATGGAATGTTTGGATCATGCACCCAAGTGTTGTATTTATAGGCAAGCACACATCCCATGATATTTGATATCCAATAACGTAGCATGTGTTATGATATCAGGGCTCTGATATTGTAGCCTAATTTATCAAAGTATTTTGAAGACTTTAAAGCCTTGTGGTTTATTAATAAAAATTTCAAATAATGTTGGTGAAATGAGACAACCTTGCTTTACTCTTATATTATTGTAAAACTAGCAAGATTGTTTAATTTCTTCATATTTTATTTCAAAAATTATTTCTTTGGATAAAATTGACTAAAGCAAAATAAACTTTTAGTTTGATAAGTTTCCAGCATAATCATTCTTTTATAAGAGAATCAAATGTTGTAGAAAAATCAACAAAGTAAATAAATGTTTCATCTTGTTTACTTGTCCTTTGATTGCTCAATGCTTTTATGTAAATCTTGCTTGTGAAATTGCACATAAATTAGGCTAACAGACTATTAAACCATTAGAAAATAGTGTTCCACCACAAGGCTAACACCTCATTATTTTAATACTTAAAATGCCTAATTTAATATTTAAAATGAAACCAATTTATTATGTCCAAATGAAGATCTTAGGAATCTATTAGAATTAATTTGTAGGAGTTTGATATAAAATTAGATTATAGATATCCCAAATCATACATATTTATAGCTCCTTATAATAATACTTTTTGTCGGGCATTGGAAATTAAGATATCCTCTAAACATATGGGGGACTTAAGTAACTGTATCCTACTATACATAGCTAATAAGATACTTTTGTAAAATTTAAGAAAAATGTAATAATGTCATAGCAATATCCCTATTTGACTAATCAAAAAAGTGGAAACAATGCTAACAACAAAACTAGAAATAATGGTTAATTCAATATCTTTAGTTTACATTGGAATCACATTTTTGTTTTCAAAAAAATATATCATAAATTCCAATAAGGACCACCCATTGGATTGATGGTAGGATGTGATTTTTACTCATTGATCGACCTTCTTAGGACCTAGTTGATGGTATGAACATTGAGGCTCTAGGTGATAATCCTTTTGTATTAATAAATTCCAACATCGTTAAATCATTATATGTAATTCAAATAATTCTAAAACCTTTATATCATTATATGAAATTTATAGTAAAGATAAATATTAATTCAAGTGATTGACTACCAAAAGATCATAGACATTTTTGTCAACTAGTGTATGAGATCTATTTCCTAATGGCATAGATCTTGAATGAACTAATGAAGACTAGGAAATGATTAGTTGCAAAACACATCTCTAACAAGAAGGATGGTGTTGTGTATGGATCCATGAGCTAAGGAATACAAATTTGACTTCGAAAAAGGGTTTGCCCTTCCCGAGTAAATAAGTGTAGTTTAGATGCTCTGCAAAATTTTTTGTAGGCATCGAATATAAAAATTCGGAACCTTGGCGCATGTTTTGATTGTGGGCCGTTATCCGACGTTGTAAATCGTCCTGTAAGGTGGGTTTGTGACTCCCATCAAACAAACGGTTTAAGAATGCTCTTTGGTTGCTACTTGGAAAAACGTCATAAATTATGTTCGGAGCGAAAATATTTTCATGCCATTAACCTTACGGGCCGCCATATTTGGTTGACCATAATAATTATGTCCATGCATTACCCACTAAA
>MNCI01014598.1:5631-44109 GCA_015680685.1 Gnetum montanum
ACTAAACCATACATGACAAAGCAAATACTAGTCTAGGTGGAAAAACAGTGAACTGTGATCAACGTATAACTATCTAGGTGCCACAACTAGTCTATTTGCGAAGTTCGACTGGATCGCACGTACATGCTTGTATTCATATGCTTCAGCGTAGGGGTACCTTTCCACTCATCAGTAGGGTTCATTCCAAGCAAGGACCATATAGAACATTTTTCAAATCATTCCTAGTGAAGTTGAACATTGTATATTTGGGCTCTCATGAGATAAATTTACCACAATATGACATTTCTTCTTTACATGACCTATGTGCTTCATTATTTGTTTGTTCTAATCAATCTTTGATGGTACATCATGCTTTCTCTTATTGCATTGATGTTATTGATTTAATCTTTAGGTTGTGCTATGCTAGATAGGATCAAATTGATAGGGTTTCATAATCTTCTTTTTGATGTTGTAACTGCTTTCTATATGGTCCAACTTGACCCTTGTAAGTGGTGCCTATAGCATGAAAGTATTTAATCTATCAAGCAACTTGACAATGTTACCCATGGGATCCCTTCAACGGAGTTGCTCATCGTAGTTGAAGATAGATGTGAAATCAAAGTAGATTGCATTCTCATGAAAAAATGTGATATGCACTTACTAAAGAACTCGCTAGGTCTCATTCTTCTTAATTTCCATTCCTTCTTTGTTCTTGGCTAACTATGGACTCTTTGACCTATGAGAGGTAGTTATTATCAAAAAAGGAGTAATATGTGTGCTTCCTAGTATATATTAATATGAGAAGATATATAGCATAGAGTAGTGATCTTGTATAATTACTACTATTCCTAAACCCCTAGTATCTTCCTCAACCATGATATTAAGTGATGGGTGGTGAGTGGTTCCTATACCTAACATCTATACAAGTGTACATAGTAGACTTTGTTGTAATCCGTAGAAAAGATAGGCTCATACTTGGAATTTGAATTTCCAATTCCCTTTCAAGTACTTTATGTTTGATGTGTTTCTTAAAAATGTTCAAGTATTTTGATATGTTTTAGATAAATTAAAATTCTTTATTGTTGTTATTCACATAAAATTAACATTACCATGAGTTTAGCAATGTTGTTATTATAGTGGTAGTAAATAAATAATAAGCATCAAAGGTAGAGAATAATAAGAAAAGTCATGTTGTGAAATGGATTGAACTAGAAAATGATATCTACAGATTCCATCCTTATAATATGGTTCCTCATAATATAAATAATGAAGGATTTTTATGTTAATCAGTCCATAGTTTGTTGACTATGTATAAATGATTTTTTCTATCAACTATTGATTGTATTTATAATAGTAAGCTCATAAAAGTGAATGTTTTATAAAATTGAAAACCTATTCAAATAGTTGTAAAATACTCAAAAATTCTCTAAATATTAAAATAAGAAGTAAAATTCTAAGAATGGATAGGCTAAACATTTAGAAGTAGGATTAGTGGATCATCGGTTGGTGTCTTTCTAGTTTACAGTTGCAGTTGCTCACAATGTATAGTTAAGCATGACCAAGTCATATTGTTGATGTATTATATAATGAAAACAAACTACGCAAAATATAAGAGAACACTAAGTAATGAAAATGGGATTCCACATCTACCTTGAGCCAAGAACACCATGAGATACATGAAGAGGGCTTGCGATTCCACAAAAGATGGAGAATGATTGGAGAAATACCTTTAAGAGCACATAGTTGAATGCAACCAATTGGAAATGCAAAAGATTTAATTGCAAAAATGTCTGAGGATAAGAGACTTAACTATCCCAACTAAGAGCTATGAAAGTGGATCTACTTAGGAATTTCAACATGTCAAACTAATACATTGAACAAAGACATGAAAAGGAACAGTGAGGTGAGTTATGGAAAGCACTGATGGATGAGATAGAAAGCAGAATGGATTTCCCAATCATGGTCACATTGAGTCCCCTATGGAGTTTATTGTTAAATGACCTAATAAAAGTTCATCCTTAGACCAAACCCAAACCAACCACTTTTAGCAACTTCACATTGCCACTCTAGGACCAGTCCACCTTCTCAAGATACAAGAATACTCCCATAGATAACCACCATTCCTTATTTGAGTAGAAAAGAGAAACAAGAAGTGAGAAAGGGTCTTAGTTAGAGAGGACCTTCAAGAATGGGTAACATGTCTTTCGAGTTCCATAACCAATACATCTAGCCCATTTATTTTGTCTAAGGGGTATGCCTTGAATTACCATCGTATTTTTTTTCTTTCTTTTTCTTTGATTTTATGTTTTCTATAAATTTTTGGATGAAAGCCACACCATGCAAAGACTTATCTAACTTCATATTATTGGTCAACATGGAATAGTATGAAATCCATGAAAACACACTTGCACTCAAGCAAGTAGAGAGGAAAAAAGAGAATTGAATCCTTTTGATGTCACACCCTTTTTAAACCTTTAAATCTTTTCCAAGTTTGGAAACTACTAGTGTTACAAGCTCATTAAAGCTTTACTAATGAAAAAGTAATCTCATATTTCCAAAGCTAGGAAAATCATAGAGTTGGTGGATGGGTGGATGATGTGGAGTCACTACCTATTCCATGAAAGAGAACCTTGTCTTAGTCATTAGTCATCAAAATTAAAAAATAGAAACTAGATGTTAGCAATTAAAAACATTAGGTATAATCCACCATTACCAAATAGCTATAGCATCATTGTGTCCTATTGGTAATAAAGCACTTTATTAGAAAATAAGAAAAATTGACACCAAAATAAAGTAAAATATACATGAAATTGAAAAAATATTCAAGAAAAATAAAACATACTAACAATGTTGTAAAACAAAAATTTTTAAAAATAAAAAACTGTAAAACAAAAATGGTATAAAAATAAAGAGAGTGTAAAAAAAAAAATTGTAAAATGAAAAGGTAGAAAAATTGAAGAGTCCTTTATATAGTCAACATGGAGGAACATCTCCCCCATGACTAAGTTAGAAGGAGGATATCTGAAAGATTGAGCAAGGTCATCCATCCAATGAGGTCTTACATGCATTGGCTTGTTTAGGCTCATGGAAAGGCTTAAGTTACTACATGTTGGCCAATTACATTTTGTTCAGGCTTTCAGGTTTGTAGATCATCATGGCCCCAAAAGGAAGGATTCAATAAGTGATATAAGGCCCTCCCCACAATGTCTAGAACTTAGTTCATTTAGGTATGTGTGTTGGACTCCAATAGAGGGCCTTGTCTCTAGGTTGAAATTCCACTTTTCTTATCCTAAGGTCATAGTGTTGTTTATTGAATGCTTGGTGCATTCCATTCCAATACAAGGCCACCAATCAATTCTATTCTAGCATGTTAAGGTTCATCAATCTCTCTTTTTGTGCTAGGATTAGGTCAAGTTCAAGGTCATAGGATATTGAAACTGTATAGAGCTTAGGTTTCATTTTTTTTCTAGCCTATGTTGATAGCAATTAGGTGTTTAGGGCTTTGATTGAACATTCTAAAATTTTTTCCCAATCCCATGGCCAAGATCTGAGTGCCCAGGTGTTGCTAGAGTTGTATGTGACACTCCCTAGATTGATGTAACAATGTATAGGGGACTCTAAAAGTTTTCTACAAGGAAGAAGGACAATGTATGAATTCCAAGAGTTAGAAAATATTTTGTTTCTTCATTCTTCCTCCATTTTTAACATTGATGATGTTCCTAGCCTTTGAATCCTATAATGTCAAGCATCTTGGTTTCCACAAGCCTAGCATCATCAATTTTGATCACTGGTTTCATGTAATTTTCATTGTCATGAGAAAAACACCACAAAAATTTGGACCTAACACTTTCAGACAAGAATCGAGCTAAGTCATGGTGCTTCCCAGCATGACCGAAATTTGCGAGCTTCACAAAAAGCATTAAATGGAGTCGAATCAAGCACGTAAAAGTTCCCCAAGATCCATTGGAGACTACATCAACATCTAGCAACAAGAACTATAGGTTTAAAACTCAAAATACTTAGTTTTGAGTCATTATACTTCTTGCACACAGGCCTACACGCCTAGTGTGCAGCTCAGCGTGCAGCAAATTTTGTGCACCAAAAACTCATCAAAACAAGTTAGAAATGAAGGTTTGGACCCCTCGAGACCTTCACCAAGGTCCCCAATAGCTCTCAAGCTCTTGAAAATCAAGTTTTGAGCTCCAAATGATGGGTTTTTATTCCTACACACCAGCGTGCATGCATGCAGGTCAGCGTGCAGCAACTTATGGGCCCTAAAATGAGCCAAAGCATGCTAGAATTGAGCATCTGGACCCCCCAGGACCTTCACCAAGGTCCCCAACAGCTCTCATGCTCTTGAAAATCAAGTTTTGGGCTCCAAATGATGGGTTTTCATTCCTGCATGCCCAGCGTGTATGCCCAGCATGCACCATCAAGGATCTCTCAAAACAAGCACCCCAGAACAAGATCTCCACCTACAATCGACTCTCAGAGGTAAGGAAATTGTTAGGCATCATCCCAGGCTTCCAAAAATGAATATTCAACCTTGAAATGATGCACTTCCATGATCTATATGCTAATCATAAATACTCTGCATGCCCAGCGTGTACACATTGGCATGCAGCACGTTGTACAGTTGTAATATTCTTTACACTCGGGCAACATAGCCACATGTCATCTGACCCAAAATTTTGTTACCCACGGTCATTCATACCCTTCCAGATCCAAATCTAACATCCAAGATCTCATAAAAATCCCAATTTTTCACTAGATCAAGGGTGGGAAATTTTTATAGACAAACACAAAAACTAAATAAAAAACACTTAGCAAATCTAGACATCAACCTCTATATGCTGGGGCATCAGACCTGGAGGCTGCATTTCCTTGCAACCCAAAACCTGCATCTCCCAGCATCTATCATCACCAATCAGGGCTAAACGTCTGCCTTGTGATTAATCCACAACTACGTTCTGACCAGTGCACACTGTAATCACTTTTTCAATACAAAACAGTTTACATTTTTGCTCGGATTTATTACAGTTTTCTTTGTTTTTCCAATTTACATTTACATTCCAATTTACATTATTGTGTCTGTTTATGTTACGATTTATGTTTAATATGCATCGTTTACATATAACCCAACACATTGCAAAGTGTGTACATTGGGGAAATCCTCATTTGATCTGTTTGCGGACCATTCAAGAAACTCTCCCTTCGTCCACTCCAACTTGCCCTCAAGAGAAGGTAGAGTCTTCTGTGCCTGTCTATAGATCTCTTAGTCTCTGTTTCATTCTAGCCTTGCACTGATGACTTCATACAGTACAGTTTTTGGCACTTAAAGGAGGGCCCTTCTTGATCATTTCTCAGATCTACTTCGATCTACGCCCGATCTCTTCAAATCTGCTACACCACCTTGTAGATTTGCCCCTCACAGTCACGAATCTACTCTTGGTTCCATTAGATCCTCCATCATCAGCTCTAGATCTGAGTTCTCCTCATTCAGATCTGCATCCTCTTCAGCCAGATCTGCATGTTGTACCAGGTACACACTGTGACTTCGCCTTTCCCTTTGCAAAAGTTTCACTTTTCTAGGATACACACTACCTTATTCTTTCATTTTCATCTTAAAACACATATTTTTTCTTACCTATAAGGTTGCATGATATACTACATCCTTGGTATATGCTAACCACTTACTCTACATGTTGTAGACCCTGTCTACATGCAGCCTTGTTTTCCTGCATGCTATAGACCCTATCTACATGCTGCCCTGTTTTCCTGCACACTGTAGACCTTGTCTACATGCTGCCTTGCTTTCCTACATCCCGCAGACCCTGTCTATAGGTTGCCTTGTTTTCCTGCATGTTGTAGACCCTGTCTACAAACTGCCTTGTTTTCCTACACACTGTAGACCCTATCTACACGGTGCCTTGTTTTCCTACACGCTGTAGACCCTGTCTACATGCTGCCCTATTTTCTTGCACACTGAAGACCCTGTCTACACGTTGCATTGTTTTCCTGCACACTGTAGACCCTGTCTACATGCTACCTTGTTTTCTTGCACGTTGTAGTCCCTATCTACACACTGCCCTATTTTCCTACATGCTGCAGACCCTATCTACATGTTGCCACCATTTTCAGCACGCTGACCACTCTGTCTGCATGTTGACTATTGTAGTTTGTATGCTGTGAACCCAGTTCACATGCTGTGATCAGTTCCTGTATGCTAACAACAGTGCCTATACGCTATGAGAGTGGTCTGTACACTTGAATAGTCTTCACACATTGTGTATAACCCTCACAAGCTAAGCATACAGGGTTATACACTAAGTAAGCTATTCATAATTTTACACTTAGCCAAATTTTTCTCCTGTTTACGCCATACATGCTGACAACACTTAGAAAATTTTCAGTGTTCACACGTTGGACACTTAGAAAAATTTTTAGTATTTGCATGCTGGACACTTTTCACACTTAGCTCAAAACACACTCAGCACCTATTAGCTAGCCCGTATGTTGCCCCATCACACATCACCATAGAGTCATCTCAAAATTCTAATGCACGTACCTTCTTAATCCTCACATAGGAAAAATACAACTTTATGTGTGTGAAGATTCAGGTAAACCTTCCCCTTGACACCACAGAACATGAAACAAAACAAAACTTCAAGCACATATACATGGAAGTTCATGAATCCATCCCCTTTGTATATGACATCATCCCCCTTTCTGAGCCTCATCACCAACTCATCTCTCAGCTCCTTCTGGCAAGGAGCCAAAACACATGGTGACCCACTGAGAAGCCCCAAAACCAACATGATATAGATGACTTCAACTCATAATCTAAACCTGAGGATTCATACCCCACCCTCACTCCCCACGCCTACATGAACCCATCACTCCAGCCTTGTATGGGACAGATGACCACTTACCAAGTGTCAATAAGCATACAAGCACCGGTATTCCAACAGAGATTACCCATGCCCATCTCCACCCAGTACATACCACACATACAAACACATGGAGCCCCTTTCATCACTTCAGCTCTGCACATCTAGAGTGTTACTTCACAGTTTGTGTCTAGGCAAGGAACCATACCCCTTGTTCAACAACCCACTCACTTCAATGTGCCACACCCCACGACCACAACTTTGAACATTGCTCCACACCAACAAATGACAACCCAACAATCTCTCCAACCAACTAATCTACCTACTGCTCAAGAATGGGCAGAAGTAAAACAATGGATGCAAGCATTAGCTGACAAGCTAAAGCACCTTAAAACACCCAACATCGAAGTAGTTAAAGAACTAGACTTCTACCACGATGATCTAATTAAGTATTCAGTGCCACCGCTAGCTTTACCCAAAGAAATCACACTGCCCCAATTAACCAGGTACAATGGGAAGGGAGATTCGAAGACTCACTTAGTCACGTTTCGATCAGAAACTCTATTGCTTCAAGCTTGGCCCCACGCAATCTTATGTATGTTTGCTATGTCCTTAATGGGTGTAGCCTTAGACTGGTATCGAGCTCTGCCCCGTAAATCCATATCCTCTCTTGAGGATCTATTACACCAGTTCGTTACTAGGTTTAAGTACAACCTAAAGCCTAAGGCCACACTAGATACTCTGATACAGGTGAAACAAGCACAACCTGAGCCTGTGCAGAAGTTCATCCAATGATGGAGTGTAGTCCTTATCAAACTTCATGAGCCCATCCCTAAAAAGTATTTTCTTACGATTCTGAAGGGAGTCATAAATGACTTTATTAAGTCAAAACTATACTACCTAAGTGCTCAAACATTGAGCCAAGCATTCACACAGATCAAGAACATAGAACAAGCTACACAAACTAGCAATGATCCTACCTATGTGGCTTACAAGAACCAACATGTTTCCAAACAATAGACAACAATGGAAACTATAGCTGCAAGCACAAAAACAATAAACACTAGTACCAACTTGCCTACAATGATAGGGGCCATCCCCAGGTTCAACTTTTAGCACAAGAATCGCTCTAAGTACGCGTCGCTACTTGTGCAACCTTCTCAACTACTAGAGCAACTCCTTAAAGCCAAGAAAATCCAATACAAACACATGGCGGAGAATCCTCACCGCCAACACAATAGGTACTATGAGCTACTCAGGAATCCCACCTTAGCAGCACCAAACGAGCCCCCAGTTCCACGACATTTCTAGTTAGACCAATTCTGTCATTACTACTAGATGTCTGGTCACAACATCGACACCTACTATGCATTACAAGATGATCTACAAGCAATGATGGAACAGGGCCAACTAAACGTCAACACCCTAAATCAACCTAGCACAGATGATGCTTCTTATGTCATAAACTCCATTGGCATAAATAGTAAGCCTAAACCTATGCACCAACATTTTGTGATCCATGTGCCTCCCAGCAAGGCAATAATCCCCTCTGCCTCCATGAGCAAGGGGCCTTCCATCGTCATCAAGGTGCCACCTAGAGCATCGACGACATCTTTTGTGGTTAAAGTACGACCACAGTCATCCGCTAAGATGTTAAACTAGCATGATACACCGACATCAACCGTAAAGAAACCTTTCGTAATCAAGGTACCACAACAATCTAGTTAAACACCAATGACTCCTCCCAAACTACCATTTGTCATAAAGGTGTCACCACGCGATCGGCCCTCACCTACCCAGAGCCCAACCATAGGCAATGTCTCAACCTCTTCTCCTTCAAGAGTCAACCTTGCCAATGACATGGGTAAGCCTACAAAATGGTAGTAGAAGAGGACAAAGAAACAATGAACAACATCCACAATTAAAGCAAAGGCCACACTGAGTACACAGCAACCAAACGCTGGGGGGGTCATCCCCCTAATTCCAAACAAACCAGGCCCAAGCCCTTGACCCATACAGAGGCAACCAACACAATGACAAATAACACAGACTTTGTAGCTACACTGGCCTAGGTGAAACAAATGCTCAAACAAAATAACACAGCCATGAGCTTGTACGACTTGGTCATGACATCATTGGCTCATTGTGAAGCCTTAGCACAAATGTTATCATCCATTCCTATTACAGAGGACATCCCTGCTAACATGGAATCCATCCATACAATGATTTCACAATACACACCACAAGGATTAGGTTCAAACACCTTAGCCTTCTGCAACGATGCAGTTAAAGTCAACCCTGAATGAGGGGAGGTCACAACAACTCCATTATCGATTAGCATACATGTTGAACAATGAACCATTCGCAGAGTGCACGTTGATGATGGAATGGCAACAAATGTAGTTCTATACTCCGTCATCAACAAACTAGGCATGGCAGATGAGATCATGCCAATAGAAACCATGTGTCTAAAATCCTTCAATGGATCACGTGTCACAGTCAATGGCATCATTAACTTAGCCTTCTTGGTAGGTGAATAATTCCCCACTACCGCGGAGTTCACTATCATAGAAGAGATGTCCAGTTTCAACATGATTCTTGACAGACCTCGACTAGCATAACAACAAACCATTTCCTCACCGATACATCAAGAAATATGCCTTCCATATGAAGGTGGACAAGTCATTATAAATGGCAAAAAAACTGCCTTTCAAGCTGATCACAACATAGACATGTCACAAATCTTGAAAGAGGAGCCTCTTGAAGCAACACACATGGCAAGAAACACAACACCTAGAGACAAAATACCCAGACAGGTGGCAATCGACATAGTATTTAGAGCTAAAACGCCTGAATGAGTAGTAAAAATCATAAGCCTCCAAGCGGAGCCTAAGCCTAAAATGCTTCCAAAACCACAACCGGTTAGGTGACAACCACATGATCAAAATGCCCCTATAGCCAAAAACAAGTTGGATCTCTGCACACTCTTCACATTCTTTTGTCATGCATATGTCATGTTAATTTGTATTGTATTAGCTTACACATTCTCTCATGGCCTAAAAAGGCCTTAAGCTAAACTGCGGCCCAAAATGGTCTTAAACCATCACCCTTTCACATTGTTTTCTATTTACTTCTGCATTTTAGTTCATGTCTTCTACAGTTTCTATTTAACATTATTTTCTCTAGTTGCTTTTTTTTACAGGATCATACAGACACACACGCATGCATCCACACCAATAGTCTTGGCATCATGACTTAAAATTGATACCACACTTCGTCTTGGCATCATGACCTAAAACGGATACCATAGAGCATCCAGTATGACATTAAACTACCACAGTTTTTTCCTCCAAAGTCTGCTAAGACTATAAACTAGCTCGTCTCTTCATAGTCTACCATGACTATAAACTAGCATCGCACCATCCGCTATGATGATAAACTGGAAATTTCCAATAGGTTATGATATTAAGCTAGCCCATGATAGTCTGCTAAGACTAGAAACTGGCAAGATCATCTCTGGCACATTCATCTACTGCTATAATTCATGACATTTCTTCATCAACGCTTGTCACATGACTCATCACATCGGCTCTGACAACACTATTGCTGCTCATTTTTTTTACCTTAATTTTCACATGGTACCTCCATTTGCATCGACCACATTCATGTCTAAAGTGTTCGCTAACTCATTCATTTGTGGTTTTCTTGTCTTCTTCGATTTGTGTTTGTAGGATGACACCCAGCGGTGCTCATACATAGATACACTTCATCACAGTGACAAGGTGCCACATTGTTTCTGACGCATGCAACTAAGTTAATCAATCTGTTCAAAAGTACATTCCTAGTTCCCAATACATTCTTCATTTCCCCAACACTCTCATTCCCTTTCCTACCTGGTTATAGTTCCTAGATACACCACAAAACTTTGAGCACACTGTTTCACGCTGCAACACTCTCAAGCAATCGCAACACACAACACGGCACATGAGTATGAGTGCAAAATTAAAAAGAAAAAGAAAAAGAAAACCAAAAAAATAAAAAAAATAAAAAAATAAAAAAGAAAAGAAAAAGAAAAAGAAAAAGGAAAGATCAAAGAGCAAAATTAACCACAAGACCCTTGGCACTTCCCATACAAGCCCTAAGTGAGAAGGTAGTTATCTTGGAAAGAAGTACTCGTGTCTCAAACCATCATGTTTCATCTCACTACGTGCTTTTGGCTGTCAGACAATGGGTTCCCTTAGACACTCCACAAGGTTCATGTTTCTCTAAAGAAAACATCACCTCATCGCGTGGCTTTGGTTGTGACAACGAGTTCTCTCAAACATGATACAAGAGTCTCGTTCCTCCAAAGGATGTACTCCTCATGCCTTGGTTCCAAGTCTACCAAAAATAGGCCATCGTCAAGGAACAATATGACTTGTTTACACAAGATGAATACTCCTCTCCCATACTAGCACAATCCCTTGATCAATTCACAATGCCACAGTTGCAAACATCTCCTCTAGATATCATCTCAAAACTTCATTTCCCAATCCCAAGTGCTTCTAAACACAATGCAAGGACATTTTGCCAAGTGTCAAAGGACAATGCTACTGAGTTGCTTGTGGCGTTTTGTACTTCTTTGTCAACGCTTCTTGGGTCTATTCCTCCAAGCTTCAACAAAAATGGGCCAATGAAAGACCACAAAAATTTGGACCTAACACTTTCGAACAAGAATTGAGATAAGTCATGGTGCTTCCCAGCATGACCAAAATTTGTGAGCTTCACAAAAAGCATTAAACAGAGTCGAATCAAGCAAGTAAATGTTTCTTGAGATCCATTGGAGACTACATCAACATCTATAAATAAGAACTATAGGTTTCGAACTCAAAACACTTAGTTTTGACTAAGTATACTTCTTGCACACAGGCCTACACGCCCAACATGCAACTCAACGTGCAGAAAATTTTGGGTGCCAAAAACTCACCAAAACAAGCTATAAATGAAGGTTTGGACCCCCTAGGACATTCACCAAGATCCCCAATAGCTCTCATGCTCTTGAAAATCAACTTTTGGGCTCCAAATGATGGATTTTCATTCCTACACGCCTAGTGTGCAGCTCAACATGTAGCAACTTCTGGGTCCCAAAAATGAGCCAAAACATGCCAAAATTGAGCTTCTAGACTCCCAGGACTGTCACCAAGGTCCCCAGTAGCTTGCAGGCTCTTCAAAATCAAGTTTTTGGTTCCAAATGATGGGTTTTCATTCCTGCACGCTAGCGTGCATGCCCAGCATGCAGCTGAACATGTAGCAACCTATGGTCCCTAAAATGAGCCAAAACATGCCAAAATTGAGCATATGGAACCCCAGGACCTTCACGAAGGTTCCCAATAGCTCTCAGGCTCCTGAAAATCAAGTTTTGGGCTCCAAATAATGGGTTTACATTCACCATCAAGGATCTCTCAAAACAGGCATCCTAGAACAAGATCTACATCTACAATTGACTCTCAGATGCAAGGAAATTGTTAGGAATCATCCTAGGATCCCAAAAATGAAGATTTAACCTCAAAATGATGCACTTCCATGATCTATATGCTAAGCATACATACTCTGCATGCCCAACATGTACACGCTGGCATACAGCATGCTGTAAGTTGTAATATTCTTTGCACTCGGGCAACATAGCCACATGTCATCCAACCTGAAATTTTTTCACCCACAGCCACTCATACCCTTCCAGATCCAAATCTAATGCCCAAGATCTCATAAAAATCCAAATTTTTCACTAGATCAGGGGTGGGAAATTTTTACAAATGGACAAAAAAACTGAATCAAAAACACTTAGCAAACTTGGGCATCAACCTCTGTATGTTGGGGCATCAAACTTGGAGGCTGCATTTCCTTGCAATCCAAAACCTACATCTCCTAGCACCTGTCATCACCCACTGGGGCTAAACGTTCACCTTGTGATTAATCCACAACTATGTTCTAACCGGTGCACACTATAATCACTTTTTCAATACAAAATAGTTTACATTTTTGCCCAAATTTATTACAGTTTTCTTTGTTTTTCCAGTTTAAATTTACATCTCAGTTTACATTGTTGTGTGTATTTATGTTATATTTTACATTTAATGCGCATTGTTTACGTATAACCCAACACATTGCAAAGTGTGTACGTTCGGGAAGTCCTCGTTTGATTCGTGTGCGGACCATTCAAGGCACTCTTCCTTTGTCCATTCTAGCTTACCCTCAAGAAAAGGTAGAGTCTTCTATGCCTATCTATAGATCTCTCGGTGTCTGTTTCATTCCATCTTTGCACCAATGATTTTAGAAAGTACAATGAGGTTGCCAATTTTCATCACAACTATTTGTTAAAATGGCTAAGTTAGTCAAATTTTGATTTTGGTTTAAGTAGACAAGCCCAATGTAAATAGAAGAAAAGGAAATAAATATTATCTTATATTACCAGTTCTAGGCCTTGGTAGGCCTTGGCTTCACTGGTCTTAGGCCCTGGTAGGCCACTAATTTTAGGCCTTAGTAGACCATGGTTTCTACTTTTTTCTAGAAACTGTAAAATAATTTCGAAAGAAAATACATGAACAAAATAAGCATTGAAACATGATACAAGGCTAAAAATGTACATAAAGGAAGGTAAAAGGTATCTATTGTAAAGTTTTTGATAGATCAAGAAACCCCTTTTGCATGATTCTATGCTCACCATTATTTTTTTTTGATATGGTAAGTGGCAAGTTTTCCTTTTGGTTATTTAGTATTGTTGACTTGGAGATGCTAGCCTTGTTGTTGTTGTTGTTGTTGTTATTTTTGGCTTCAACTTGAATATATGAAATTTCATCTTCAAACTCCACCTTAAAATCCCATTCAATGTTAAAATTATTAACAAATTTCAAAAGGATGTTATCTCCATGAATGAAAATTTCACAACCTTCATATGACCAATGAATCTTCTACTGTATAAGAGATGACATTGCTCAAATATTTACTAATCATGATCTTCCTAGGATTATGTTAAAACTAGGTGTTTGTTCAACCAGTAAGAAGTAGGCAAATATGAAAAATTGTTTCTTATCTACAAAGTCTAAGGAGATAGAACCTCATACTATCACTCATGACCTATTGAATAACTTGAGCACAAAGGTAGAGGTTTCTTAGATGTTTCTAGTTAGGCCTAGTTTCTCAATCATGGTAAATGGTATCACGTTGGTGCTTGCTCCATCATCAAAATGAACATAATGAACCTTATATTTTCCAACATGTATGGTAATTAGGAGAGGATCATATAGCACTTTTTCATTTTGTGGATCGATCTTCACTTCTCTATCACAAGAAATGAGTGTGAGTTGACGTTTGTTTTCTCTAAACTAAGTTTTCTTAATGACAAAGTGAATGGATTCTCTATTATCTAGATTTTCTCTACTCACAAGAATAGAAATTAACATCTGAATTAACATTTCTCTATGAGGAGAAGAATTCATAACAAGGTTGTATAGGTTCAATGATGTGTTTTTTTATTTGAAGGATCATTTGGCTTGTTCCATTATTGTGAGGAAATTCCTTTCCTTGACATGTCATTTTTTAGACATAGTAGTTTTAATTTCTTCCATTTTTCCTAGAATTTTTTTCTTATGTTTTAACATGTGTTACTAAGGCCCATTTCTTATACCTTGTTTATGAGTCTCTCTTGGTTAACTAGTTGATGTAGTTTGGACAACAGAGTTCATGGGTATTTTTGATGTAGGCCTTGATGGATCAACTTGCTTCAAAGACTTTTGTTGTTAACCATCTTCAGTGGGCTTAGTTATTGGTTTAGTGACAAGTTATCTTTTTCACTATTATGATGGTGATTTCTTATTAAGTGTTATGTCATTGGCTACCATAGGTATGTCTTGATCACTAGTTGTTATAGATTTGCTTGTGGATGGTGAAGGCACCCTAATAATGAATGGTTTCCTAGCCGTAGAGGGATTGGTAACACTTTTTTTGTGTTTTAATGTTGTTGCTAATGAATGTGGAACAAATTTAACAAAAGGCTTCTTGGGGATTGGGGCTGATGATACTTGTATAATGAAGGATATTCTACGCTTTGGGTCCTAAGTTCAACTACTAGTAAGGGAAACCTTGATGATGAATGGTTCTCTATGAGAACTAGATTGAGTAGATGTTGTAAATGAGGTTATGATGTAGAGGTTAATGTTGGCACTTGGAGAGTGGGGTTCATTCAACACTAGCTCTTCCTGATCCACAATCTTCTAGAGATCATCTTTTAATGTTAGGCAAAAATTGCTATCATTACTAGCTAGTTGATGATAATTGAAAAACTTGTCAAGATTAAAGTACCTCGGTAGTTTTGGATCATATTTGGTTGTTATCATTGGATCTATAGCCAATTCACAAATATGATCATGTATCTTAAGGGTTTCTTCATATAATTATTTAGGTTGAAGATGATTGTTTTTAAGCAATCTCTATAGAAGCTCAGAGGGCTTCATTGGTAACTTTGTATACTTAGACTTGTCCTTGCACTCAAAGTTAGGTCTTGGTTGGTTGGAAGTATATGAAGTAGATAGCTTAGATGGATTAGAATATGTGTTTCATGGTAGATAATTTCACTCTTTTATCTATTTCGATTCCTTTTCCATTATGGCCATGATTTCTTATATTGGCTTATTCTTATCCCTTTCCTTCCTTGCGTAATACTTTTGATAGGCTACATAGGATAGTACATTGCTAGCCTTAGCCACCTCCTTGATGTTTTTGATATGAGAAAGGGCTTGGATTAATGATGAGGATTCTATGTATTAAGGCTTTAACTTGATGGAGTCATTGACTGCTTCCTTAAAGATAACTAAGAAGTAGATTTTAGAGATGGACTTGGAAATTTTATTAAGGATTACATTCCATCTCTGAATAAATCTTTGAATTGGTTCAAGTTTCCCTTGCCTCACTTTCATGAGTTGGTCCAATGTTGTATATGGTTTTATGTTTAGGGTTATATTTAAGTTTTTTTAGCTTCTTAGTAAGGTTCTAGATCAATTGAAATGCTTGATCCAAGCCTTATGGAGCTCCTAAGGAATGCACTAGTTGATGTATGGCTTAGAGCTATGGCTATGAAATAAGAAATGAAATGGACTACAAGGATCGAGTTTCCAGTATTATGGAAGAATTAAACATGGGAAATAAGGTTTGCACTATGACTTAAGGAATAAAAGGAATATCAGACATAAATAAATTATAGGGAACATATGGTATTTGTATTCCAGTAGAGGAGCCAATTGAAACTATGAAGGGTTAGGGCATGGAGAAAATTATTGGTGGAGGCTAAGGCTCTAAATTGATAGGTGTTGAGGTGAATGTTTAAGTAAACAATAAAGCAAGTTGAAAACATGAATTTATGAAGGTCACAAGGAGAGTTCAGTTTATTGTTGAAATAAGAGGCGTTGAGTTGAACAAAGATACCTTAGGGATGGATTCTTGCAATGGGTCTCCTAACTGAGTATCATTTTCATAATAGGCCCCAAACTCATCTTGATCCTCTATGTGAGATCCTAAACTGGCATTCTCACTTACTTCACTAGCATCATCTACAATTACCAACTATTGCAATACATATATGTAAAATTTGGACAATTCAATATAGTTTTATGGTGAAGGGATATATTCTATTTCATTCTTGTAGATTAACTTGTATTGATGCTTGGAGTTGAACTCCTTATGAGTAATGTGTAAATTTACTTGGATTTTTATGCATATAGAGCTGTAATATTATTCATTAAATCCTAACCACCTAAGAGACTACCTATGCTTTGTTATAGTTGGGTCCTTAGAGTTGTAGATGCAAGCAAATTATTGGTTTGAGGTTGATGAGTCATTGAATAATCCAACACCCAACCATACAAGCCACAATTGTGCACACAAACTACTAGATCATAATTTGTGGACAAGGTAATGTCAATATGCTAGTAATTAGTTAAAGTTCAAAATTATTATCTTGCAACATGAGTTAGTAAAATCTATGAGTATGATGTAACTCATGGTCAAGCATATGATAACTAATTTTGTGTAGGCCATCTTACTCCTAGTAAACATGATGAAATTGTAATAGTTTCTAAGTCTAAGAAAATAGTAAACAAATCTAGTCTAGCCTAGTGCAATGACTATTTATTCCTAATCTTTCATACATACCTTGGGCTTTGTGTAACTACTATTGGAATTACCAAATACTTCACTACTGGGCATACCAAGAAATAGCATTACTAGGTTACCAAGTAATTACACTTAACTGAATGAGATTAGTCATATTCATTCCACTTAATTTGAATATTTAAAAGTAAAGTACTTTAGAAAAGTAAATCATTAAGCTATGTAATAGTAAGAAAATTATTCTAAGTATAAATAGTAAATCTAGGAGAATGGTGCAATAGTGGAAAATAGCTCAATCTTCATTTTTGGTCACACTTATACGCAAATAAAAAATTCTTGAATAAAGATGCATTCATTAGTTCATACTACACTATGAGCATTCACACTTCTAAATGCTCCAACTAAAATCACAAAGACAATTTGATAGAGTTTTAGCAAGGATGGATGAAATTGCGTGTTGGACCATGTGCCTAAGTGTCTTTTTTTTGTAGGTAGGCATGTGTCTCGCAATGTTGGATATTTGATATCATAGCTTGTGTCCTGATATCAAATACGCGATATTGTGGCTTTGATATCAGATACCCGATATCATAGCCAATGAAAATTTCACTTTATCAAAGGCCATGACTACTATGTTGTATGGTAGAATTTTTAATGCAAAAACCATAAACTACATAAGAGATAAGTAGTTGGTCAATTTTGTCAAAGATTTTAATATCTTAAACAAGCTATAGCATATAGCTTGTAGCTTGTTTGAGGCTTAGCGTATGCAAGATGTAGCATATTTAATAGCTTTTTTAAGTTGAAGCTTATAGGATTGCAACATATGAAATTACAATATATGAAACTATAGTGTATGAAACTATAATATGTGAAACTACAACATATAAAAGCTAAATCTTATAGAAAATATAGTGTGTGAGAACTATAGCATATGAGAACTATAGCCTACAAGATTAAAATTAGGTAAAAAACATAAGTGTGAAAACAAAAAAAAAAAATAGATGAACTACAACTATAATAATAATACTTAATTTTAATTTTTTAGCATATTTAAGAAATACTGAAACAAAATGGAAAAGAACTTCAACATATATAGAAAAACTCAATGAGCTACAAAGAACTAGAGGAAAACTACAAAACTATAAGTGTAGGAAATAGAAAAAGTAGTGTGTAGTATAGATGTAAAAATAAATTTTTAAATTGTAATTGCAAGAACCATGGGAAATACTATGCACTGCAACTATAAAAATAATACTAATAATATTTTTTAAAAAATTTGCAACTACAACTCTAAAAATGAAAGAGGTTGTAATATTAAACATTAGGGTTGCACAAAATCCAAAATAACTTTGGTTTTACCAAATGTGCTATGCAATGTAGAAATAGATAAATAGTATTTTTGTATATAAGTTTTGGTGAAGAAACGAGGTGGGCATCCTTTTTCGAGTGCTAAAATACTATACTGATAAAAAGAATCAATGCTATAAAATCAAAAGAATTCATGTAAAAGTGTTTTAACCCTAACATCCATAGGTCTCAGAAGGGTCTAAGGCACCTTAGGAAATCTTGTAAATTAGCTAAGAACTTGAAAAATTTGGTACCAAGTGATATAAATGAAAATAAACTTTAACATGTGAAATAATGTTTCAATGGTGGACCAAGAACAGAGAGAGAGGAAAATGATGTGGCCAAAACACAAACTGCAAACTTTATATTAAATGATATAAGAAATTATGAAAATAGAGATTTAGGAAGGTACATATTAAGGTTTTTAAAACCTAATAACATAAAAAATATCTTTAAAATCTGGTTCAGAGGGTAGGATATGTTCTATCACATAATCTACATTTGTCCTTCCAGATCAATCTACACAATCATAAATGCTACTGCAAGGTCTCTTTGTCCTAAAATATATATGTTGAAAAGATTGCAAATGACTATGAAAATTTTGTGAAGATCTCTCTTCCTTATATTGATAAAAAGATCTACCATATATTTTTGTTGAAAGTTATCATTGAGAAGAGATTTTCCAAAATGTTTTTTCTAAAATTCTTGAAAATGGTATTGAATTTGGCTTAAATAGGCTTTTAATTTGCTACTCTTGTGTTAGTTACACTTCCATGTGATTTTTGAACCATTACATGGTGTTTTTGGACCATTTTCATGGTCTAAAAATACAATGTATGGGTCACTAGCAATGTTGACTTTTCTTCTTACATTTGGTAGCATTTTTTAACTATTTTCATGGCCCAAAACTTTAACATATGGACCATGATGAAGCAACAATTAGTTGTCTTAACATAGCAACTTTCATGTAGCCGCTTTGATGTAGTTTCCTTGATGCAACTGCATTGACGACGCTCTATCAATGCAACCATGTTAATGTAGCCCCATTGATGCATACAATGATGCATTGATGTGGCTTTGTCAATGTAGTGTCTATTTTTTCCTATAAATACATATGCTCCCCCCATGTATTGGCATTCTTTTTTCAATAGAGTAGTCAAACTCTTGTAATTTTATTTTGTAGTCTTCAAGAATAGTCAATGAGTGCTCATAATCTGTTTCTGAGTTAGTTGTATGACATCTTATTTGAATGGCAATGTACCTAGACAAATTCCATGAAGAACAATAAGATTGATATTGATTCTTATTCATTGTAGCACTTTGACTTAGATTAAATTTACTTTTAATGGAATTTATATTTTATGTACTTAGTTAATGTTTATGTTTCCATGCATGTTAATGAATTGACATAATGAGCGTGACCAATTTTGAGCATACACACGTATTTGCTTGGTAATCCTAGTAGCATTCTTACTTGGTTTGCCTAATAGCATAGCACTTGGTAATCCCAGGAGTGGATACATGGATTCACAATGTGTATAACAAGCTAGGAACAGACACTCATCACCTGTAGGCTAGTTTAGATTTTAATTTCTATTGTTAATTAATTTAAATAATGGATTTCTTTATTATCATTATGAGTAGTATAAGGCTAAAACAACATCAATAATCATATGCCTTTCTCTGGACTAAACATTACATAACAAAGCTACCACTAGTCCAAGTGGGAAGACAGTGAACTACAATCAAGGCATAATGATCTAGACTCACAAGTAGTCCCATCCACGGAATTTGACCAGATCATGCATGAAAACTTGTGATTTCTATGGTTGGGCATAGTGGGTACTCATTTCTCATTAGGCCACTAGAATTTGTTACTTTTTGTGGTTAAATTGGTAGCACATTTTTTATTTTTCCTCTAATACACTAGTATAATGAAATTCATAGCTTATGAACCATGAGTTTCATTTTACATATTAAGAAATAGTCCATAATTTGGCTAAAATAAGTCCACAACATAAAATTTTTAAAGGGAAATTAAGGCATTTGTATTTTCTCTTGAATCCTATCAAATTACATGGTAAAAATTTGGTCATTAGATTTTCTTACATGAAACATAAATTTTTGTTGAGGTGTTTCACTCTCGATTCTAGAGATCTTTGATCTCTTGGATGACATTTCAATTACCACGTTGTAGTTGTTAGAGATAAGGAGCAAGTTACTCATTTCCAATGTTAAACTTGAGGAGAACACCATTAGTAATTGATAGTTGATAGTTGAGGTGGCAAAACTTCAAGTATGCTTGTCAAATGCATCCATTCTTAGGATTGAGCTTACAAGGAATGAAGTTTTTTAGTAGCTTCAACAAAGATTACCAAAGGTTGAGAATGTAAAAGAGATTGTGATCATTGATGCCTCACTATTTGAAGTAATGATAAATTCTTTCATCCATGACATTCAATAGGTTTGCAAGGAGAATCTTGTCCTAACCTAGGAGAATCATTGCCTATGAAATGCTAAATAACTAAAGGATCAAATAGTCAAATACATTTATTAATAGAAGGATCTTGCCAAGATGAATCAAGATGTGAGGAGATTGGCTGCAAAAAAATAAAAATCACTTGATGAATGAGGTTTATACCGTTTTCCAGAAGACTACAATTGAGATCAAAACCTAGAAGAATTATGCTCTAAAATATAAGAGAGTGAAGAATCACTACAGAGCCTAGATCAAAATGCTTAAGTAGATCAATTAGAAAGAAATCAAATTGATGAAGGATAAAGTAAAAAAAGCCCTCTAACAACTCTAGTAAAGAGATGATGTATCATAGCTCATCCTCAATGGTCTTAACACCTACAATCAAGCTAAGATTTACTTGAAGGAGTTGCAAATTAAAGAAATGGAGTATATAAAGTTAGCTAACCTTTGTTATGAAAACTTAGTAATGTTGATAGTGAGAAGGCCAAGATCTAAACTAGAGAAGTAGATTAGTAGCTCCTACCTCCTCTATGAGATAGGGTTCATGCTCTACAAAGAGATAAATCAAAAATTAAACTTGGACAATGTAAAGCTTGAAGTTATCAAGAGAAAATTTATGAATCAAAGATCAGTAGCTTAGCACTAGGCTAGGAGAATGAATGACTACTAGGAACTATGGGACCTTATTTGTACATTTAAATCTGAACATAAACAAGGTTTAGCTTGGATTGTTAACATGAAAAAGATGCATCTAACATTACCCTTCCTATGGAATATACCAATACCAAACCATATACAAAAAGCTTCTTGGATCATCTATGACCCATGGAGTAAGGAGGAGAAAATGAAGTTAATCCTGGATTCTTTTAAATTCTCTAAAGAAGCACCATGGTATCCTAGACTACTAGCAGGACTAGGATCCTTTGTGCCATAGAAGCCTCCATCTCCATGCACAATATGTAGATCTCATTCCACTCCATTCAATCTACTTAAGAGCCTATAAATTTTGTCATCAACTTTAGAAATTTTTATAAATGCACCAGCTTTGGTAACCTTGTGAATAATTGTATAGCATTGAGTATTGTGTTAGTCCTATACTTCCTCAAATTTTGTACAGAACTAGGTCATAATTTTTCAATTCAAGGGAAAGTTTCTAGTTAGTTGTAGGGGTATGATAAAGCATAGTATGTTAAGCAGTTGTATTGATGCATTCCTATTGATGTAGTCCTATCAACGCATGGTCATCGATGCATCCTTGGATCCATTGGTGTATATGCATCAACACCTAAATCCTATATAAATGTGCACATCATTTTCATTTAGGCACCATTTGGTCAATGATATAGCAAAGCTCTTGCTATTTCTCTCCATAGGACTTAGCCATATTTCCTTTTGAGTGACCACAACATGGCTTGTATTAATTGTACGAAATTTTATTCAAGTGCAAGATGTACCCTGATACCTCTACATGATAGCAAGATGTTTCTAGATATCTCTACATGATAGTCATGAAATCAAGATTTCTTCTTTCGATTGCAGCACTTAGATTAGTATTTAGTTTATTTTAAGGTAGATATTGTACATGCACTTTACTTTCCCACACTTATGATCATGTACCGATCATGACCGAAAAACTTATACCATTTTCCTAGTTCCCACTAGTAATAACGGGATGATGTATAGCCATCTTCCCAGTTATAAGTGCATGTATTTATCACAACTTAAGTTATTAAAGGAGTTTGTTTGCATGCTCATCGGAACACATGCTAATCCGACCAGATGATGTAGAGGGAAGTTGTTCCATTTAAAAGTACATTGGCTTATTAAAACTTAAGTAATTACGTAGTGGAAGAGTATACAAACTTTCTTAGTATGATTTTATTGCTAATACTACCAGTGTATGTCCATGTCATCCAACATATATTCAATATGTAAAATATTTTTAACTTTTTCTTCAAAAAGAAAAAATTAAAACATTAAAATACTTGAATTATGGAAGTTTTTACATTATTTAAATGTATTCTTTGGTCACACACAAGCATAATAGATTATAGTCATCAACTATACATGCATTGACAACATTGTTTTAAATACATGCCAAAAAAGTTTTTATGTTCTTCTCCTAAATAGTTTATTAGGAAGGATAATCAAAATTATGATGATGCTATGATGTTGCGTTATTGGAAATAATTTCATAATAAGGATACATGGTAACAGTCATGGAGTGAAAAAATGGATGGAATCAGATTACGTGAAGAAATGAAAAGGTAAATCGTTGCAAGGAACAAGTGAATCGATACAATACAATAGGTGTTCTTTGAATTTGTTTCTATTGTAAACATCAGTTCTTTGGAATGTAAATACCTTTCAAAAATTTCATCACAGCCTCTTTAAAAATCCAGCAAAGAAGTCATACTTTTCTTGTAGCCTGTTGAATAATCGACCAAAGGTATAGTTTTCCTGCAGTCTATGTAAAGATGTAGCAAAGATGCCTAGCATCCGTAGTCTTCACACTATATGTAAGGTGGATGAAGGCAAATCTGCCTTGATTTTCTTTCGACATTCCTATCCCTACCAAAGTAAACTACCATATCCCTTTCATTTTTGCATTTATTTTATAACCCAAACAATATATAAAGAGATCTAAGGGAGCATCTTTGATAAAAAAAATTATATAACATAGAAATAGCCAATGCCTAAGCTATAATACTCCCCTACAATTCTTCTCCATTATTCTTATTAATTTTCTCTATAATTCTTCTTCATTACTCTTATTTATTTTCTCTATACTTCAATCTTGAAGTTGCGCTATTGCTAATGGTCCAAGAGCCAATTTTATGTTGGGTTTTTTCAACATAAAGGTTTTCCAAGGTAACTCTGTGTCTTTAATTTCTATGACTTTCTTTATATTTAATATTATATTGGTGCAAGAGACTGGTAATAACAATTTGTTTCAAAGCTAGGTTCCATGCACCACTATTATTTTGTCAAGTAATTATAGGGGAAAATCATGACCAACTCTCTATCCAAAAGTGAAATTAAAAAGTTCAACATGTCCAACTATGAATTATGGAAAATCAAGATTAAGGCTCTCCTAATTGAAAAGGACTAACATAGTGCAATTTTAAAATTAAAGCCTAATAAAATGTTTGATGAAGAGTGGGAAAAATTAAACCTAAAGTTAATAAGTATAATTCATTTATGTTTTTCAGATTTAGTATTGCTTAATGTTTCGATAAATTACATCAAACGAAGTCCCTAACTAATAAATTGTTGTTGAAGAAATAACTATATGATTATAAAATGGTTGAAGGTATTACCATTATTATTCACCTAAATATCTTTAACGCACTGGTCCATCAGTCAAAATATATGAGGTAAAAATGGATGAGGAGGATCAGTGCATCATACTTCTCAGCACACTTCTAGATTTATGCGAGAAATTTGTGATGGTTGTAAGTAATACATTGACCATATTTATTTTTGATAATGTTGTTGGTCAATTGTTGTTTGAGGAAGCAAGAAGAAAAACTTCTACTGCTTAGAATGATGTATTATTTATGAAAATTAATCTAAATAAAATGTTTGATAAGATGCCTTAATTTAAGAATAAGCCTCCAAAATTTGTAAAGAGACTACCTAAATGTTGGAATTGTGGTAAAGTTGGTCATGTAAAAAAAGACTATAAATCCCTTCTAAAAAAAGGACAAAGAGATTAATATATCAAAAAGTGATCAAGCCCCTCCTACTCTAGAGGGAGATTTGTATGTTCTCATCTTCTAATAATACTGATACTCATTCATGTTATGTGGACTTGGATGTTGATTGGTTTAGTAAGTATACATCATCTAATCTTGGAATGGTAAGATTGGGTAATGATGTTTTATGCAAATATATAGGTTATGGAAAGGTAAACATTTAAAAATGGAGTAGTTAAATCAATTCCCAATGTACATCATGTTCCAACACTTACTAAAATCATTTATCTCTAAGTGAATTGGATGATGTAGGACTAACTATTATCTTTAGAGGTGGAAAATGTTCAATACTACATGGTTCATCTCTTTTGGCTTTCCAAATTAAAATAAGTTGTATAAATTAGAAGCTAAGACATTAAAGTAGAAATTAAGTGCATTTGTAGTTATTGATTTAAATTCAAGTATTGATTTGTGACATAAAAGAATAATACATCTTGGAAGAAAAGAACTTAATGAACTTTACAAGCAAGGTAAATTTAAGTTTTCAGAAGATTCCTTGGGTTTTTGCCATCATTATCTACATGGTAAAAAGAGGCATCATAGTTTTCAAAAAAGTAATGCTAAATCTCATCAAATATTAAAATTAATACATAGTGATGTATGTGAAGCAATTAAGGATATTAAAACAATTTCTCTTGGAGGTGTTACGCATTATGTTTCTTTTATTGATAACTATTCTAGAAAGAGCTAGATCTATTTATTAAAACATAAGTTTAAAGTATTTCAAAAATTCATAGAATTCAAAGCTCTTGCTGAGAATTATTTAGGAAAGAAAATAAAAATTCTAAGAATTGATAATGGTGGTGAGTTTTTCTCAAATGAATTTATTTTTTTTTATAAAGAACAAGGCATTTAAAGGTAAAAGACTATTCTAGGGACTTTGGAACAAAATGAAGTAGCCAAGTGCTTCAATCGAACATTGATGAAACGTGCTAGATGTATGCTCAGTGAATCTAATCTTGACAAGTGTTTTTGAGGTGAAGTAGTAATGACTACATGTTATCTTATTAATAAATCTCCTTCATCAACTATCGATGGAAAAATTCTAGAGAAATTTTGAATTGGTAGGTGCATTAATTTAAACTATTTGAAGATTTTTGGTTATGAAGCCTATGTATATGTTCCAAAATATAATAGGTCCAAATTATACTCTAAGTCTATCAAATGTATTTTTCTTAACTATTGACATGGTTTCAAAGCTTATAAATTATAAAAACCACAAACTAAAAGGGATATTTTTAGTCAATATGTTATCTTTAGAGAAAAATGTAGATCCATGAAGGAGGACTCTTCAAATATTGAAATTCTTTCAAATGATATAACTATTATGTATGTGCTTATTGAAATTAATGATGAAATTTCTGAGGATCATCCTACGTTGGCTAGGGATATTGCCCCTAGTGAATAGGATGGTGAAAGCATGGTAAACAAAGAGGATACACCACATGAAGAAGGAGAATATAGTTTAAGTGAATAACAAAGTGAATATAATCCTTTAATATGTTCAACATGTATACGAATATTACCTTCACATTTAGAAGAATATGTCCTATTTACTAAAAATAATGAGCCATCAACATATGATTGATACATGTTTGTCTATGCAAAATGCAAAGTGAAAATAGTTAATGGATGCTAAAATGTCATTAATTCACAAAAATAAAACTTGGAAATTAACTAAGCTTCCACCAAAGAGAAAATCCATTGAAAATAAATGGTTGTATATAATAAAATTTGAGAATCAATAAAAAGCACAACTTATAGCTAAAGAATTTTCTTAGAGAAAGGGAAGTGATTATGATGAAATTTTCTCTCCAGTAGTAAAATTAAAATTCATAAGATCATTGCTAGCTATTACAATTGTTTATGATCTTGAACTTGAACAAATGGATGTGAAAATAACATTCCTTAATGGTGATCTTGAGGAGGAAATATATATGCTTCAACTTGAAGGATATGAAATTAAAAGAAAAGAGCATATGGTGTGTTGATTATTAAATCACTACATGAGCTCAAACAAGCATCAAGGATGTAGAATAAAAAGTTTAATGACCATATGATAAATCTTGGCTTTGTTAGAAGTGTAGAAAACACTTCTATGTATGTTAAAAATTCAAGTGAAAAATATGTTATCTTGCTACTATTTGTCAATGACATGTTAATAAAAAATAATTACATGACATTTAGGAGTTAAAAATTAATCTATCTTCTCAATTTGAGATGAAGGATCTTGGTACTGCAAAAAAAATTTTGAACATTAAAAATTAAAAGGGACAAGGCTAATAAAAGGCTTTGGCTTGGACAATTTACATATGTTGAAAATATCTTTAAAAATTTTAATATGCATGATTGCAAGCCTATAACTACATGCTGTGAAACTAGTATTAAACTTTGTGCACAATGTGTAAAGACAAGCAAAGGAAAAGAACTCGTGGTTAAAATTTTATATGCTAGTGCTATCAATAGTTTGACGTATGCAGTGGTCTCTACTGGACCTGATATCGCTTACACTATTGGAAAATATAGTAGGTGTCTGTCTAATCTAGAGGAAAAACACTATATTGTTGTGATGCAAGTCTTGTAATATCTTCTTGGTAGTGCAAATTATGGAATTTTTTATAAAAATAATTCTAATGAACTTCATGATTTTTTTGATGTGGATTGGGGTAGTGATATTGATAGTAGGAACTTTACTTGTGGATATGTGTTTAATTTCTTTGGTAGTGCTATTTCATGCAAAATTTGCAAACAATCTCATATTGCTCAATCCACCACTAAAGCTAAATATGTTGATTCTAACTTGACATGCAAAGAGACTATATGGCTTCAAAACCTAAATATTGGCATCCCTTAGACTCTAATTAATATTGGCTATGACTGTTAAAGTGCCATAAGCATATCCAAGAATTCAACCTTTCATGCCTAAACAAAACACATTAAAATACAGTATCACTACATATGAAAGGAATTAAAAAGAAAAAGATTCTTCTAAATTAAATAAAATAGCTACTAAATTAAATCCTATAGATCTACTCAGCAATTTAACTCCTATTAAAAAGTTTTTCTAGTGTTGATCAGCATTTGGTCTTCTTCAAACTTGATTTTCTAAAAATAGTCCAGAGCATTCTTCAAAGCAGCTGTAGCTTCAAGACAGAGAAATGTAATGTGGTTGAAGGAAAATCTACCATGATTTTCTCTAAATATTTCTACCTTGTTAAATTCTTGTCTATGTTATATTTGGTCCTGTACCTATCCCCACCAAATGAAACTACCTAATCTCTTTTATTTTTGGGTTTATTTTGTAACTTGAGCAATATATAAGGAGTTCTATGCAAGCATCCTTGATAAGAAAACAATATAACACAACAATAACTAATACCTAAGCTAGAACCCTCTCCTGGAATTCTTCTGCATTGTTCTCATTAATTCACTTTGTAGTTCAATCTTGAAGCTCTGTTGTTGCTAATGGTCCAAGAGCCAATTTTTTGTTGGAGTTTTTCACCTTGAAGGTCTTCCCCAAGGTAACTTTGTGTCTATATAATTTCAATATCTTTCTCTAAATTTAATATTACAATAGTGCAAGTGATAGGAATAACATTGTATGCACCAACAATGTTACAACTTAGCATCCACAAAACATGGCTTACTATTTGTAAATTATTTATTATGTAGCTAGTTCTATTGGTTATGCATGTAATCATAAAGGAGCCTTATAAGTAAGCAATAACAACATCAAAGTAGGAGACAAATACATAGAGCAGTACAATGAATGTGAAGGTGAAGGTTAATAAGATTACAATCTTCTACTTCCTCCTTCACTTATTGCTGACAGTTGCTAAGGCACATGATTTTGTAAGTTTCTTTTCTTATTAGTAAGCAACATACACACTCCTTAGATCAAATATAGTATAACTTATTCTTCTAAACCAAGTTCCTTAAACTAATAACCCACTCTCTTATTTCTATTTGTGTCACAGAAAAATGTGAAAATAACTAGTAGTGTAAGCATGAGTACAAGGAGCATCACATAGAAATTATTGTGAAGAATCCCATCCCCTCCATTCCCTAGAGACTATTCTTCCCATGGCTATGAAGGTAGTGGTTCATCTAGATCATGATGGAAATGCCTAGGAAACCCATACCCATAAATTGGACTATGGTAAGCCATAATAGAGTATGTCAGCATCCCACTCAGTTATGGTGTGATACATTTACAAATCTAATATTAAAGAGATGTTTGGTTTTGGAAGTAGTCATCCATCCCAATTTCGTAATAAGAATCTTTATGACCTGAGTAAAATTAAGTTAAGAATAAGGTGTTACCTTATTGCCCAAGTCACATGTTTTAGTCAACCTTTTATTCTTGCTTTCCTATTTCATGCTAGATGTTAGTAAAGTTTTTGGAATTCTATCAATAAAGATTTTCCATTGTTACATCAAATGTTGTTTTTTTTTTACCTTTGGATTACTCAAAATTTTTATTTTTATTTAATATCTAATTTCAATAACTACTATCCATTTTCCAATTCATTAAGATTCTAAAATTTACATTCAAATATTCAAATTAATATATTCAAACTATGGTACATCTTTATAACTACATCACCACATGGAGTACACTCTACAAAGCTCAAAGCTTACATTTATGCATGTATGTTATGATTATAGCACCAATATGGTATATTTTAATATAAAATTTTGTTTTTTTTTCCTCGACAATATCATGATACAAGAATTAAAAAATTTTCATTTGTCAAGCTCTAGGTCTTTTCCAAGTACTTAGGATTTTTTTTCTTAAGAAAATGATAAATTTTAAGAGATTTTATGTTTTAACAATATTGGCAATTCAATCATTCAATCTCTTCAAATTAGGGATTAACTCCATATATCCCACCATGTTATATTAAGCATGTATAGAGGATTGAAAACATAAACTCTATTGGGAAAGAGTAGTAGAGTATAGACACCATACTCTATTAAATATTATACCCTAAACTTAGATAATTTGAAAATATCTTTTTCAAATAATTAGTCAAGTTTACAATACTTTGTGGTTGTATTGTATAGGTGTATGTCTTTATCAAGAATCATGGAATAAAATAGAAAATCTTTAAAAACAATTCTAATTAGATCATTTCAAGGTGAAGACTTAAGTTCTATATGTATTAATTTTATTAAAAGCTAATTTCTTGGCATTCAAAGTTTAAACAATGTATTAGTTCTTAATATTCTATTTGAATAATAAAAATAACTATAAGATCTCATTATAGATCATTCAAAAGTCTCAATAATACTGGCTACAAAAATAGGGTATTGAAAATATTACTTAATAATAAATTTAGAAAAATCTTGGAAACTTATTAAAAATAAAATTTTAGAGAGATGAAAAAATGAAGCACAAATAAAAAAAACCTTAAATTTTATTACTAAAACTTTAGCTGTTACAAGCATGATCAAGTAGAATATCTACATGTAGAAATTCCAATATACACAAGAGCACTAATTACCAAACTAAGAATTTGATCATGCCACTTACAATTTAAAAGTAAAGGATAGAAAATGATGATTATGTTTCCTATAAGTAGTAGAAGATGATCATCTATTATTAGAATATTGTGAAATAAATTTATTTGAAAGAAAATTACAAATCTCTTGTTAATCTTTATATGAGTTATTTAAACTACTAATAAGTGGTCAAGTTACATGATATATTACACATATTTTTGGACTCAAGGATGATAACTATTGATGTATTTTAGATATTTTGGGTTTACATAGAATAAATTAAAATTCTAGTTTAGCATTTAAAGTTGCATAGGTTGTAATTTATAGTTTTTCAATTATTTATTATGTGACAAGATAAGACATATATGGTCAAAAATGGATGGGTAGGACTTATGCCAATTAAAATAATTAATGAAACATAACCCATTCAGTTTGTTAAAACATATAGCTCTAGATAATAAATGTTTTCTGAAAAATGGCCTATAATTAAGTGGTACACTTACAACCTTTGCAACTAGAGATACCAGCACTTCCTTTTACTATCTTGAACTTGCTATGTTGGAGCTATTATTCCAAGTAGATGACCAATTGTGTATTCAACAAATCTTTAAACAAATAATTTCTTAAAACTACATTTTAATATAATACAAATTATTTTGCAAAGAGATATTTGTGTTGGCTCTTGGAACATGTTTGGATGGTAGAATCTCTAATCGTTTTATTTTATACCTTCAATTGGTAATTCTAATATATAAGGATTTATTTATGAGTTGGAAGTAAGATTGTAACTTTGAACTTTAAAATAACTATGTTTCATAATATTTTCTATAATTATGAGTATCGTAATTCTTACTAACTTGTTATGAATCTTTTTACAATGAGCACAGTCACATTGACTAGATTCATAACTTAGTTCTAGTTATAAGCTATCTATCAAATATTCTACAACAAGTAGTATTTCTGCTTCTAGAAAATCATACAATCATATTGGGACGTGCTATTACTTCTGGTTAGACTATTATAAGTTATAATAATTTCTTGTGTTTTATTCATGTTGCTCTTTCTCTAGAAATGTTATAGCTATTATATTATTATTTGTAGCATTATCTTATATTGTCAGCTTATGGCATTCTTACCATGCTTTTGATAGCATAATATCCTTAGTCTTACATGGATTGGACTAGTTTAAACTTCCTTAGTGTTCCACTCCTAAGTTGATTTATCTATCTTTAATCAACTAATGGACTACTACCTTAACATAGCTTGTCCTTCTTACCTAATGTAGCCTATGTAGCTACTCCTTTCGTGATACCTTAATTTGGCTTACTATAACTTAATATAAAAATTAGTAGTAACTTGAGCATTAGCATCAATTAGTAAGGTATAGAAAATTTGAATAATATAATCATCATCTCTTAAGTTATATAAACAAGAAATAATGAAATTTCATTCAATCCTATCATAAACTTTAGTATAATCTAACTTAATAAATCAATATCTTGGTTAGTTATAGAAGCCCTTGCATTCCCTTCCAATTTGCAATAACATTATTTAAGATATGGCTACCATTTAAAAAATTGGTTTGCTTAGGTATGATGATATCTTTAATAATCTTTTGAATTTGGAAAGCCATTCATTTAGGTAAAATTTTATAAGTATTGTTAAGAAGAGTAATGGGCTATTAATTATTGATGAGTGACTAGGTACCCATATGCTCAACCATACGAATACGAGCATTCATGCACGATCCAGTCGAACTCCACAGACAGGCTAGTTGTGGTATCTAGATAGTTACACGTTGATCACAGTTCGTTGTCTTCCACTTGGACTAGTATTTTCTTTGTCACGTATGGTTTAGTCAAGAGTGAGGCGTATGATGTGATCCTAACTAATGCTACTCCTAGAGACAATGGAAAATAATCTTGATTAAACTAATAAGGAATAGGAAATGAGTCTAAGCTAGCCTAAGTGTAATGAGTATCTGTTCCTTAATCATCCATACACATATTGGACCTCATGCACGACTACCGTTATGATTACCAAGTACATATCCTAGATACACTATTGGGTTACCAAGTAGTCACACTTAAATGCTCGTGATTAAGTCGTACTTATTCCGCATTTAACAACAAGAATAGTAAATGATGATAAATAAATATTAACTAAGAAAGCAATAAATATTAACTAAGAAAGAAATAAATAACAAAAACAATTAACAATTAAATTAAACAATTAAACTAAGTGAATGCTACAATGATGAAGTAATCTCGATATTTATTTCTAATCATGTGCGCGTCCAAATTCGTCACACTCGAATACAAGCATCACACTACGGGCATGCACTCGGAAAATATTCTAACTCCTACGGAAACAAACTGAAAGAGTCTAGATACAAATGAAAAAAAGGATTCCTAAATGAGGCAGAAGGCCCTCTTATTTATAGGCCGGGATAGGTAGTTGCGTAAATGGGGCCCCGTCGACGCATCGACTTAATGAAACTTCATCAATTATCAATAAGTTGAAGATCTCCATTTTTAAGAAGAAGAAAACTCATATCTTTATTAATATTTTTTCCAAAAGAAACTTTTTTAATAACTTCTTAGAAAATATAAAAGAGATCAACTTAAATGAAATCCCAATGCTCTTTAAAAAATTCAATCGAAAAACCATAAAGACTTTGAGCTTTACCATATGCTAAACTAAACATTATTGTTTCAATTACTTCTAGTATAATTGTTGTTCCAAAAATACTTCAATGTGATTCTATTATAAGATGAAGAATATGCATACTAGAGGCCTAGAAGGATTCCTTCCTAAAACCTGCTGAAGAAAAAATAGAAAAAACTCATTTGCTAAAAAATTATTAATAGTCTCAAGATTTTTAATGTTGAAATCATTTATATAAAGTGATTTTAGTTTAGGTACTTGACCCTTTCCTTTTCGAAATTTTATAAATTCCTTGTAAGATTCATTTTCAATTTTTAGGTAACCCATGCAACTTTTAGTAAGAGCATTTTTAGCATTAAAAGTATTCCAACATTATTTAACATAAAAAGATTTAGCCAAGGCTTTTTAAGTTTTCAAATCAAAGGGATTCCAGTCTAAAAGAATTTGCATTTGCTTCACAAATTCTACAAGATCCTCTTCAACTTTATGCCTACACTTAGCAAATTACTTTCAAAACCATCTAGTATAATTTCTACCTCTACAAGTAGTTCATTGCTACTAGTCAATCTAACCAATATAACCAATATGTTTCTTTTCTACATTCTATAAAGACTTCAAAATATTTTTTCTACTAGGTCCTATGAACATATTATCATTTATACAAAATATTTTATGCTTTCAAAAGAATGAACAATTAATACTAGAGAGATAAATGCTAATAGGAAAATGATTTGATAAAGTAACATCTCTATGCACTTGTAATTTCCCTATAGGTTTGCAAAAGAAAATATTAAAGATGTAAAATCTATCAAGTTGCCAATAAATTCTATGATTTACTTGTTGATAATTACATTAAGTATAATGTTTCTCATTTCAATGAGATAAGAATTAAGATCTAATGTTAGAAAAAATTAATTTTCTTTGAAATTGCAGCAAACAATTTTTTTCTTGAAAAGACATATTACAAGAAAGATAATTAAGTTTATCTAAATGACTTTCTACCATATTGAAATCATCTGCAATAACCGAAGAAACTTTAGATAGTGATAGAAGATATTTCCAAACCTTTTATTGATTTTTCAAATTATTAGAAGCATAAATATTACAAAGTCCAAAGTCAACTTTTTCACTATTAGAAATAATCCAAATAACTCTTTTAATGTTGTCAAAACAAAAATTTAAAACATTTCTAGTCTTGGTTTTATTAACAAGATTTGAAACACCTCCTTTAGTAACTTCATGAGCAATAGAAAAAATAGCTTTAAAATACATTTACCAATAAAAATAATATCATGACCTAAAATTTTAATCTCTTGCAAGAAAAGAAAATCTGAAGATAAATGTTGGTTTCTAAGATGTTGCTTGACAATCTTTGCTTTTGACTTATCAAAAAAAGTCTTGAATATTCTATGATAAAATTAGCATTGAGATGTGGGATAGGTGGCCCCCATCATTGATTTTTCAACCTTAGTATTTGTTTGACAATTTATGTCAATAATAACTAATAAAGAATTATCCAATAAAAAGATTTGAAATAGTAGTAGAAATAGAAAGATCATGAGATACCTTTGGGATTTTTAAATTAAAAGAAATATTTGTAAGCATTTTATTTTTATTTTGTGCTAAGTGAAATCTATCTACATTAGTATTTTTATTACTAGTCCTTGCTCAAAAATTTTATTTTTATAAAGAGAAGGTCTCTTTAGATACCAATAATTTACTAGCACTTTTAGAATTAAAAGGATTAGTAAAAGGTTGAGAACTTCTTGAAGAAGATTTTATTTGTACATGCTGAAAACTACCATTATTTTCCTTTTCTAAAAATTATTATTTCTTTTTCCACAAACCACTTTTTTATTAAGAATAGAAAAGATTCTAAGAACATGGCCTTCACAACGATAACAGTTGCAACATCTTCACAAATTATAATATGTAATTTTTTAAAAAATATATATATTAATTATTGGTAATGAGTGGTAGTGTATTCTAACACTTAACTATACAAGTCATAAGCATTCACACATGACTAGATCATAATCTATGAATTGATAATATAAGTATACTAGTAAGTTCTTGATAAAAGTGTTTCATCATACCTCATGACTAATTGAAACCTCATTCTTGAATTCAAGCAAAAGGAGGATAGAGTTCATTAGAAACTTGTGGGGTTATATGGACTTAACATAATGACCTATATTTACATAATTGAAGCTATTATGAATGCTACATATTGGTTCAAATGCTATTACAAAATTATCATGCAATTCATGATGGACACATATGATAGAGAACAAAACAAGACAAAGCCTAATGTAGGTCTTTTTAAATTTTAGGTGGTGATGGCTTCCTCATTAGTTTCTTCTCTTTATCATTTGGTTTCTATAATTAGAACCTGTTCAATAGCACTTTGAGTTTATCGTCCTTTATTATGGGATCATATATTGTCCATGCAAATTCAACACTATTTGTAGGAGTTGGCACTTCCCATGAACATGGAAACTATGAAAGATTTTTTTTTCCTTTTTCTTTACATATCATGCTACAAATTTTGTTCTTTCTACATCAAAATCTCTAACCATATTTTGTAGCTCTTGATAATTTGTGATTCTTTTGGCTAGGTTTGCTGCTACATCTTTTTGAGTTAGACTTGACTACTTCTAATTCAAAGTTTGTAATATGGAGCTTTTTTTGTGCATATTTTCTATCTATAAACTTAATTTCATACATGGAATACATCTTAGCTACTTGTTGTTTGAACTCTATCCTTGCTCTACCTACAGTCAACATGGCTAAGTTACCATAGCAAAGATTTGCAAACCCCATGTGCTTTGTCACATCTTCTATTTATAAATCTTTATTCTTTAGCTCAACTTAATGGACATGGGCAAAGCTATCCTTGATGGGTTGCTAATCAAGTGTTCATTCTATAATGGAACTAATCTTAGCTTTGGTTATATATATTTCTTTCTTATTAATCTACTTATACATTCCTACTTGATCCCTAAAGTGCTCCTTAAGTGTTTCATGTTTCTTGGCCTCATTCTACCATGTGTTGATATCAATGGTTGAATTTGTTTGAACTATGTGTACTTCTTCCATTAATAGGATCCTATTTTCACAAGCCAGTTATGTGAGATCAAGGTTCATTCTAGTGAAATACTCTCTAAGATGATGAATGCTTTCTTGTAGTATGTTCATTTACTTTTCAATCTTTGTCAAGGTCAATTTTTTCCAACAAATTTTTTTATTTTCCTATTCTAATGTAGCCATGGTTGTAGCATGTACATACATTTGGGCTTTTCTTACTAAGGCATTCCACATTGCTTTCTTTTTCTCCACCTACATGTGTTTTTATTTTGTCATCAATTGAGCAATTTGTTCATCTCTAAGTAGAGCTAATTGGTTAGGTGCAATATGTCATGCAAGATCTTATCTTTCTATTTTTAATGTAGATAATTCTTCCCCTAACTCTATACTTTTTTCTTTTTTTTTTATTACATCATTGTTTTTTCCATGACCAACTTACCTTTAGTAGATAATAACTCAGACTGTACTATAGTGACATTACTAGGGATACAAAAAAGATTCTACATAACTTGTCCTATCTACAATAGTCCTTTCAATGCATATTCATGTTCTATAAGGATTGTCGATATTGTAGCTAAGGTTTGTACATATTTCACTACAGTAATATTTACTAGTGATATAATGGAAATATTAAATAATTCTTTAATATGATCAATCATAACTTTAGCTACTCTAACTACATATTGATGTTTTATAACCACCAAAGTGGCTCCTTCTCTTCATTCCAACATCACCTAAAAAAATGCAGTATTGTTTGAAATCTATTATTCCTAGTCATCATCTTCTCTTACCTATCAAGATACTTGTCCACTTGTGAGTCCTATGAAGATGATAAGTTTGTTAGGATTACTATTATTGATGTTGTTGTAGCCTCAATGCGTACTAGTTTCTCTACTTAATCATTCTGGAGGTCCCTAGCTTAGAAATTTTATCTTATGATGCTTTTTGAACTCTACAAAGAACATTATTGGTGTAGCCCAAAATTTCAACTTATTGGTACAACTTTCTAATAAAAGAAGGGAATGACAAAGTTAGTTTCCCTATGTTTTTCTCCTTAAATCTTCTTTGTGTTTCTAAAAATAGCATATGAGCAATGTTAGCTTGGAATTTCCCCATCAAAATAGTGCTTCCTTTGGTAGCATAGGTGGAAACTTCATTCAAATATACAATTATCTTTGAAACTTCATTCAAATATACAATTACCTTTCTTGAAGTTTTATTATTTTACTATATTTTAATTTATATTTATTTGTTGAGAATATGGCAATGGAATTATAATAGTTATACTTGCCATGAGACATTGCTCAATGGATTACAGCATGCCACATATTCTACTTTAATAAGTATTATATTGATACACAAATTGTAATCACTATATATCTTTAGGTAGATATAGTCATTCAGTATGAAATTGGAAATGTGAAGTCCTTAAGAATCTCAAAGCTTATATGTAATTAGTAATTCGTTAAGATTGCAATAGACTATCTTTAATTTTTGAAATTATTAATATTTTTATGAATTCTTAAATATACAAAAACATCACAAAATATTTTTGTAACTATAAAAAAAAAGGAAACTGAAGAAAACCAGAAAACCAAAACAAAATCCCTCTTATCTATAAAACAAATTTAGACTAATTTATGATAGTAATTCTAGTAAGCATTGTTTATGTTTTAACCTTTTCTAACATGCATGATAGAGGTATACCAGCTATAGCAAATTCAAACAGCTTAGGCAAACATGTACCGTAATGTGGGCCTGGCGCAATATGGTATAAATCCTTCAAACTAGAGCATTCTTTTTACAGTCAGGCTCTCTTCTGTTACCATCCGTTAAGCAACGTTAGTGACCTTGGCATCTGCGCTTTGTTTTTAGCTTACAATTTTCGTTAACGGTTCTCTGGTTTTCACTTTTCAGATCTATATCATTAACTGAACAAGGCTCAAAAACAGTTAGAAATTTTGCTGCGAGTCCTGTAACTTTTATTTATTTGTCTTTTGATTTTGGCTATGGTGCTTGCTGAAAAGCCACGAAGCAACAGGGTAAAGGGTAAAGGGCGTGTTTGGTTGAGTCATCTTGTCTACAAAAATCGGTATATTGTATAAATCGTTAAATTTACAGATTTACCAATCTTACAAGATCACATCTTTGAAAGTGAAAATAAATTTCAGAGAAAACACGTAAATAAATTACTAATTCATCTTCTGAGAACCATATATAACCAAATAATAATTTAATTTAAAAACATAAAGTGGAAGGATTCAACGTTTAAAGACTCTTACAACCAAACCGGCGTTTATCTCACATTACATTGGATAGGAAAAAAAGTAGATGATAAGGCAACATTTAGATTATAAATTTTGCCATCTTATTGCAATTTGCAAGAATGCATTTTTATACAGTCAATTACAGCCCAAAGGCATCTTTCTTATTGATCTTTTAAGTTATATTATCTCATAGTTATCCTTCCTAGTTCCTAAAAATTCTTGTCACATAGCCTAGCATGTTACTTCAAAGCTATATAAGCATGCAAAATACTTGTTATTCCTAACTCAACAAACTATTTCTATTGTTCATGAGTTCATCTAATAATCACAATACCCAAGGGTGTAGCACAATGATC
>MNCI01014602.1:6816-23737 GCA_015680685.1 Gnetum montanum
AAATCATTTTTTGTAATAATCTCATAAGTAAATTTTGAATTAAAAGGAAAAACATATCTACAATCCTTCTAAAAAATATTTGGAAAAGGCTAACACAAACTGTTGTCAACTTTATATAAATTTTCAAGATTAAAAATTAATTTTTAAAATTTTTTCAAGTAATCCATCTATCATGCATATGAAGATAAGAAACTGTAGTGATACCAAGTTTTCTTCAAGTGATACATAATGTAGATGCATTAGTAGATTAGGCTCCTTCATTAAAGGAAACCACCATAAGATAATTTTCTACAACATATCTTTTGAAATTGTAATATGATTATAATTTCAATATTTACTAAGCTTGCACTATGTCTTTCAAATTTGTTTAAGAATTTAAGAATAATGAATAAATATGGCCTTATGCAAAAGTAGTGAATAAAATTATTGGAAGACCAACTATTATCATTCTTAGGTTTTCCTTACATAAGTTTATTTCTTAAAAGGAACATCCAAACATCATTCTCCATTAATGCACTTTGTAATCCATTTTGCTACAAGAGAAATTATAGGAAATGTGGAAAATGGTTAAAAGACTCAAAAATGAACTAGAACCTTTGATAGCTTATAAATTAAATGTGACTAAAAATTTTGAAAAGATGGATCCACAAAAAAGATCAATGCAGGATGATGATGTATGCTTTATAACATGCTTATAGTGAGAACTGTTTTTTAATATGCTAGTTTTCAAATTCATAATAATGGATTGAAAAAGGTTAAAGGAGTCATTTAATGGGGGCATGTGGCTTTCTTGAGTAGTATCACTCTAAATTTCCACCTCCTCAAAAGAGCTTACTTGTCCAAGTTTAGTAATGATGACACTAATTAAAAAATGAATTTTGGGGAATGGATTATCTAGTTGTCTCCCATTGTGTAATCTTTTATACACAAGTCTATGTCCAAGTCTTGTGGATACCTTCATTCTATAAATAGAGAATGGATTTCTCTCATTTTTACCTTTTTCCAAGAGAGAAAAGACTATGTTAGTTTGAGATGTGAGGAGTAGAGGAAAGGATGAGAGAAGATATTATGTTGGGCTACTTGTATTGTCACAGTTGTATGGTTAAGTAAGTTTGAGGTATGTGATTTTTATAACTTTTATCTTTTTAATGCCTATGCTAGTAGGGAAAGGTGATGACAACTAAATAACTAATTTTCATTAACTATTCACTAAGTTCTAAGTATCCTAGCATTAGTATCCATTCCCACTTGTTGCACACACCCTGAACCAATGCAACACTACTCGTTACTGGGTTACCAAGCGTTATACATGTGCTTGAAGCGGTCATACTAAATGCACTTAACTAGGAGAGTCAAGGGTTAAGAGAGATTGATTATCTAGGAAAGCATTTAAAAATTTAACAATAATTAAATCCTATTTAGCTTAGTCCATATGCTACAAGGTTTATCAAAAATTTCATCTTTATTTCCATACACCAATGTGTGCTCAGGTACAATTTTCTCAAATACAGATCCGTTCACTTTGAGACTCCTACTGCGGGCACATGGAAATTATTCTAGCTTGGAATGGTAAAACTACTATAGTTTGGCTAAGGGACTAACTCTAGATGTCTAAAATAGGGAAAACCTCCTCTTATTTATAGACATGGCAATGGGCTACGATATTGCATATGCGATATCGCAGGGGCTGACGCAATATCGCATACGTGATATCGCGGCTCATCATACCCCCATGATTAAATGAAAACTTGTCCTTGAGTTCCTTACAAAATATTGGGAAGGCATGGGTTTATTGACTGGAATGATACTAATGGTGAATGGGGTGACATGTGAATGGATCATCATTACAATACATGAAAAATTAGTGTTCATGACAACAAGAGTGAACATTATACACATTTGACATCCAGCCTTATTTGGCAGCTAAGAGAGAAGAGAGAAGAGAGAGAGAAAAGCAGAAGTCTATTGCTACCAATGCCAAGATTATGCTTTTCGTTGTTCATCCATAAGTGCACCATCAATCTTGTTCCTTGCATAACTGCTTCAACACCAGTCCATTCCAAGTGTTCTCTCCAGATCCAATCCATTAGTGTGTGATTGCCATCTGCACACACAACACAATCTTATATTAGCAAGGGTAAATGAATCACAATGCAGTTAATACCTTGCCTCAGTGTAAGGTGCATTGGCTGAGTTGTGGTATGGCTGATGCAGATTTTGGAGATATAGTACTAGTGGATACCCAAGGTGCAGGGGTTAGGAGAAAATCAAAAAAATTGGACCAAGACCCCCATGACTGAGAATGAACCTCTAGTACTGAGAGAATGGAAAAAGATAAGGAATAAGAAAGATGGAGAAAAAGAAACAATGACAACGCCAATAACATGGATGTCAAAGATGGATATGAACAAAATAAATGATGATTGCAGAAATGTTTAAGGGAAAGAAATTAACGAATGCACCAAATAGGAATGCCAAAGGGTCCTCCCCAAAGTAGGCTCATGCCCTTACTGCCCTGACAATCCCACATTCAAAGAGTTCGTAGGCTTTGGGAATTCCATTTGGAAACAAGAGTTAAATTCTTAACAACAAGAGTTTACCAAAAAGAAAACAATGCATCAACCAAAATATGGGCTATTGATACAACTGGCAATGAGGTGAAAAATGGAAAAAGAAGGATGGAAAGAAGAGAATGAAATGGAGTCTCAAGAACAAGGTGGTGTACAATCCCTTATGCAGTAATGATTAATGTGACTTAGTAGATCTCATTCCAAATCCAGCCTCAAAATATTCTACATCGAGTAACTTCACATTAATACATTTGGCCCATCCATCTACTCGAAGTAACAAGAATGCTTCCACCAAAGAGACACCACCATTTCGATGAAATGAAAGGAGAAAGTAGGAAGCGAGAAGGGGCCTTAGTTAGAGGGAACATGTTTATTTAGTTCCATAACCAGTGTTTGTAGCCTGGATGATTATTTCTTCTAAGGGGTGTGCTTTGAATTCTCACTATTTCTTTTGTGTTTTGCGTGAGAACCACACCATGCAAAGACTTATTATTTTTATTATCTCAACTTCTCGATAATGGAGTAGCATCGGAATGGTATGGAAGACTCAAGAAGAAAATATCCAAGAACCCAAAAGAATGGCTAGCACAAATGCATCAAATTCCCTTAAATTCATACCCTTTTCAGTCCTTGAGTCCTTCCTTAGTTTGAGAAATGCCTAGTCACTGATTTGTTAATAGTTCTTATTATTGAAAGAAAGGAACTGTATAGTTCCAAGCCAAGAGAGACCATAGAAATTCATGGATGTATGGGTGGCATGGACTCATTGCCTATTATATCAAAAGAACCATACCTTAGTATCAACATCATAACTCAAAGGTAAAAACCAAACATTATCAATCAATGGAATACAGTTCATACCATCTTTAGAGCACTTATTAAGTGAAAAACTTAACAAAAATAAATAAATAAACACACAAATAAATGAAAAAGTATGAATGATGTTACAAAACAAAAATAAGAAAAGTTAAAAAAAAAATTTAAAAAAAAAAATGTCTAAAACAAAAACTTAAAAAGGAACTGAGGGCCTTGATTGATCAGCATAGGTGGCCATCTCCCCCATGACTAAGTTGGAAGGGGAATATCTGAAATAATGAGTGAGGTCATGATATCTCTGATGTGTTATGTGCATTGACCTTCCTAGATTCATGGTAAGGTTTAGTCTATTGTACATTGACTAATATTCTTTTATCAGAGCATTTTTTTGAATTTTTTAAGAATTTCTAGCTTCCATCTATTTATGTTTTCAAGTTCAGTGTTGGAAGTTGGCGACACTCTTGCTCCAATGCATCTATGCTTTGAACGTGGGCGCAAGTTGTTTCCCCAGTTAGTTCCATGCATGTTGGTTAGTTTCTCTCCTGATCAACTATCAACCACTAGGTGTTTTCTTGTTGTGTGGTTGCTACATACAGGCACTTATGTATGTTAATTTCTTGGGCACACCGATTGCATGCAGGCAATGCTAAACATTCTTGTACATAATCACCCTTTGTATCACTGTATGTGATGCATGGAACTATATTCTTCTTGATCTTTCCAAAATTGTTTTCCTTAGATATTTCCAAGGAAATATTGTGGATTCCTAGGCATGCATTTATGGTACTAATCCATGCCCTTCCCATTATTATTGGGAAGTCCCCTTTGTCATTGTTTACTTGTATCACTAGGAAATCAACTGGGTATGACCAACCACACACAGTGGTAACTATGTCCTCCACTAGTCCCAAGGGAATAGTGATGGACTGGTCAGCTAGCTCTAAGCAAATATTGCTCTTATTTAGTGGAGGTAGGTTCTAGGATTTATACATCTCTTGTGATATTAGGTTGACTCTGGAACTTGAGTCCAGAAGAGCCTTACATGGTTCATTCCCAGCAACTTGGAGATAGATTAAAGAGCTTTCGAGGTTAGATAATTTCTTGGGAAGGTGGCCCTCCTTGATCTAGTCAGTGATGGTATGTGTTAACATAACCGTGTACATTGAGCTTTGTTTTTGGTTTGAAGGGGGCTCCAAAGCCTTATTTGATAGAGAATCATTCATAGACTCAACCACTTGTGGTTGTGAGAGCTTGGTTGGTCTGCTGGTTTTGAAGAAAGATCTTCTCTTTGTACGATTATCAGAATTAGCAATGGGTTAAAGATTTACAACTCTCATAGCATTGCATTGCTATGGTTAAGTGGAGAGTTCCCCTTGCATTGCTAGAGCAGGTGGTAATGGAGCTATTGGTGTGAGAGTTGAGGATGGATTTGGAGGATGGTATGTATGTGGTGTGTCTCCCCTAGGAGAAGGAGTCCTATAATACTCCTGAGCTTGGTAGTGATGTTGTGGGGTCACATGACTAACATAGTCACATGGAGAGATTGGCTACTGCACGTAGTAGCCATATGGGTTTGGTTGCCAGTAAGGGAATTGTTGCCATGGTGGTGGCATCCCCCATGACTGTGGGTATTGCCACTTCTAGTGTTGCTCAATAGGTTGTGGTGGAGTTCCACTTGGATAATACGTTAATGGTTGNACAGAATCCACAACCTCCTTGGTGATGGCCATTTTACCCTTACCTTTGTTACGTGCATGGTCCAAATCCCTCTTTTTCTTTTTATCATAGTTACTACCTCACTCCTTAGACTCCTCTACGATTTTGAGAACAGTTTCAAATCTACTGTCTAAGGAGTCCCACATTTGGTCTACCTTCGCCAACATTTCTATTGTTAATTTTTGGAGCAACAAGGTTTTCCTATTCACCATCTCTTTGAGTGGTGACTTTTCCTCCTCCTCATAGAATCTCACTCCCCTTATTTGGAGGGAAGGATCGTAGTTGTGCTCTTCTGCACTTTCTCTCTTATGTAGCTCTCCTTCTTCCTTAGCTACTTGCTCCAAAAATCTATGAACTTGATGGGACCTAAGCTCTGATAATCTCCCTTGGGCATACATTCCAAGGGTTCTCCTAGTTTTGTGCGTAAGTACATCTACAAGATGGTGTAGTTGATCCTGCTTTGAGTAACCATGGCCTGGGCAACAATGTAACAGTGCATAATATCAATCCATGGTAGCATCTAAGGGTTCATGAGTTCCCTACTTCCATCCTTGGATTTTCTTTTGTAGGTTGGACACCTAGGAGTATGTTTGATACTTATCTTTAAACAGTTTTAGCATTGTACTCTACCTTTGAATGGATTCTAGTTCTAAGGACCGGTACTAGCTTTCTACTTCCTTTACTAGTGTCCTTGGAAACAACTCTAGCTTTTGCCATTTGTTCTCAATGTTTTGCAAGGCACATGCATCGTGAAATTCTTGTAAGTGGTTTTGAGGATCAGCGTTGTATCCCCCCTCAAATCGTGGGATGTTATTCATGTCCAATCTCTTGATCCTGCTATCTTTTTGATGCCTTGTAGGAATTCTTACAACCTCCGTGATGTCTAACATGATTTGGGTTGCAAGTAGGGGTTCTTCATGGTCATTTCTTTCATAGCATCTGTGATGTATACATGGTTCCCTACTTTCCCTTCTTCCATGCCATGATTCTCTAGAATGCCCTCGTCCTCGTTCTTGACTCTCTCATTGAGGTTACTCACTTTGCTTACCCTTATCCTCATGGTTAGGTTCCTTATGACTGTGTCCTGATATTGAAGGAGAGGGTGAATGTGATGATGAAGGTGAAGAAGAAGGAAAACCATCGCCATGATGATGTTTCCTACCTTCTCTTCAATGGTCTTGGTCCCAATCGTGATGATGATAAGAATGCTTGTCCTTATCTTGTGTTTGTGTTCCCTCATTGAATACTTGGTGGTCATGGGGATTAGAACCAGGGTTGTGAATCATGGAGTGAAGGTTTTGATACAGCACCTCCTCACCATCATTAGGAGGGGGAACATCATTTTGTGGAGAACCTATTGAAATAGGTTTACCACCCTCAATTTTTCTTAAGATGGGTGGAGCGTTATGGGGTCCTTTTCCCTTCAAAGATGTGTGGTAACTCTCCTATTGCAAGTTCCGTTGACGTTTTGCTTCTATGGGATGGTAGTCCCTTGTGTTGTAATCACATGCAATGTACTCTACATACAATTGTGACATGCCTATTCGTGAAAGAGCACGAAGAAGCATGTTGGGGACTACTCAATCTAGGGGCAACACTATGTTACCCTCCAAGTCTCTCCAACGTAGTTGTTTATCTTGATGGAGAATAAAGGTGAAGTTAGGTATATACTTATCGTGATGAATATATACCACACAGAATTGTTGAGGAACTGGCAGATTTTGGTTATGTGTGTTTTGTCGCCGATTGTCTCTAGTGTTGTTCCTAGGCAGTGAAGTTCTTTTGTGAAAAGAAGAAGACATTTTTATCTTATTAGGTGCGCTATTTACTATTATCTTATTTTTCTTTTGATCAATCCTAAGGTTTCGTTCTAGCTCCCAACGATATGACTGATTTCCTATGTTCTACGTAGTGCACAAATAGCTAAGTCCCTGGCAACAGCGCCAAAGATGAGTGACGAGGTACCGCTACACTCAACCATACGAATACGAGCATCTCACGTGCGATTCGGTTGAACTCCAAGGACTAGGTGCTTACGTGCCCTTATGGAACACTTAAGGTTAATTAATTACTATCTTCCCAAACTTACTTGTATTTTCATGATTGTATGGTTAAGTAAGTTTGAGGTATGTGATTTTTATAACTTTTATCTTTTTAATGCCTATGCTAATAGGGAAAGGTGAAGAGAACTAAATAACTAATTTTCATTAACTATTCACTAACTAAGTTCTAAGTATCCTAGCATCAGTATCTGTTCCCACTTGTCACACACACCCTGAACCAATGCAACGCTACTAGGATTACCAAATGCTACTCATTAGTTGGTTACCAAGCATTACACACGTGCTCAAATCGGTCGTACTGAATGCACTTAACTAGGAGAGTCAAGGGTTGAGAGAGATTAATTATCTAGGAAAGAATTTAAACATTTAATAATAATTAAATCCTATTTAGCTTAGTCCATATGTTGCAAGGTTTATTAGAAAGTTCATCTTTATTTCTGTACACAAATGTGTGCTCAGGTACAATTTGCTTAAATAAAGATCCGTTCACTTTGAGACTCGTACTGTGGACACATGGAAATTATTCTAACTTTGGAATGGTAAAAATGCTATAGTTTGGCTAAGGGACTAACTCTAGATGTCTAAAACAAGGAAAGCCACCTCTTATTTATAGACATGGAGACGGGCTGCAATATCGCGTACGTGATATCGCAGGGGCCGATGTGATATCGCGGCTCATCACTAGCATTTTACTTTAAATGCATTTCAGATTTCATGTTATAATAATTAAAGTAACTAATCATGAAAACATAAGTATGAGTAATCCAAGAATAATGTACAATGCTTGGTAATCCTAGTAGTGGTCATTTGGTACACCTAGTAATCATTACTTGGTAACCCAAAGGTGTTAGTACTAGTTCAAGATGTGTACAAAAAGTGGGAATAACTACTTACATTATGATAGTTAGCCTTTAAAAAAATTAGGTAGTTAAAATAGTTAAAAAATTATTCATCTTTCTACCTAGAACTTAAGATAAAAATATAAAAATACAAATAAAAACAAATTTCATATGTCTTAACTCACACTTAACCATATGTAAAAACATACACAAGTGAGAGTTAGGAAGAAAATGATCACATGACCCTTAGGGTAAGACTAGTTCTCAAGATCGGGGGGCTTAAGGGATAGGAATCTAAGCCAAACATTAAAGAATAAGGATAATGACAAGTACAAAGAAGATGAGAAAGAAAAACAAGCTAATTGATGTAGTGATCAAAGGAGAGGAACTAGCAGGCATCGTTCTCATGGGTTCCCTTCTTCTTTACCCTCATCATCCTCTTCATATTCTTTCTCAAACTCCTACGAGCTAAGAAAAAAGGAGAAGTAGTCAAGATTAGGATAGAGATGATCGGTGGGATAGAAATGAACGCAAGTCTTGATGGGATGATTGAGAATAGGAGCAAGGATAAACACAAGAGGAGGAGCATCATTACAAAAGAAGGCATAGTAGAACTCATCATAATCATCATGGCCATGACAAGGATTACTATGATTATCATGATTATGCTGAGCCTCTACTAGCTACCTAAAAGATCTTTAACATCTCAAAGGTAATGCAAATACCTACAATACACTTGAAAGATAGTTGAATTAAGAGGTTGAATATGAACAATATCTCTAGGTTTGAAGTGGAATACAGCTTAAATCCAAAAAATTATCTTCAAGCCTTTCATGATGCTTGTGCCTTACAAAACATAGAGAAAAAAATGGTAAAAGCTAAAGGTATTCCCAAAGACACTCATCAAGGAAGCTGAAAGATGGTATTGGTCCTTAGAACTAGAATCTATTCGCTGATGGAGTACTATGTTAGAACTTTTTAATGAAAAATATCAAATGTACTCTAGAGTGTCTACCTTGTGGCTAAAGAAAAAGAGGAGCTCAAAAAATGTGAAAGTAGAAAAGAGTACAACAGGAGCCCCTTCATTTAAAAAAGGGAGGTGTGTTTTTGTGACCCTAAGAAGGAAGCATCCCTTAATAAAGTGATGCAAAGGAAAACCTTGCTAATACAAAAATCTATTACTAAAATATTTACTAAGGTGGATATGATGTGATACTTCTTGGATGAGAAGCTTCAAACAACTCTAAATATTGTAGAGAAAATAAGAGACCAAGGGAATAGAGAACAAAAGAGAAGGAAGAAAAAGGATGTAGAGCAAGGTTATTACAAAAACAAGGGTAGAGTTATAGTAATAGAAGAAGTTGCAAATTCTAGAATTTATGCTTTAAATCCTAGATTGGCAAAGCAACAAGCACCCAAGTAGTTGCCCCATCTACAAGGTAACTATAGGCAATAATTCTACCACCAAATGTGTTACCCAAGTAGAGCACCACCTTAACCTTAGAAGCAATATCAGCAATGGCAACACCCACAGTCATGGTGGATACCACCTCCATGATAATAGTGTCCCTATAGGAAACCTAATCCATATGGATATTATGTCCAAAATCCTACATCTTGGTGTGACTCCTCTAGCCATGTCTCCTTCCCTTACCACTACTACCCTTGGGAATACTCCATAGCACATTATCCAAGGGGGAGACCCCTTTTTCCTTTCATCCTCTTTAGCACTTGTCAACTCCTACACTATAACCAATCACTGTGTTGCTGCCTACTCCATCTATACAAGGTGAAATCCCCACATAGCCATAACAAAAAAATGATGTAAGAATGGTAAATCTATAATTGAATATCCATATGAATGGTCCTAAACCAAATCCTTGTAAGAGATCATTCTTTAGAACCAATAGCCCCCCAAAGCCCTTGCAAATTTTCATGGCTAATAACCCTACTATCTCTACCTCTAAAAATACTACCAAACCATCTTTAAGCTAAACATCTTCCCAGATCCACACTATCATGCTAACCCATGCAATCATAGATTGAATAAAGACTATCCCTCTTGGGCTAGTGAAGGACATTGTGACCACCATCTATGGGTGGTTCTATCTTGCTAATTTCCTTATGATCCATGTGAAAAATTGTGAGCAGAGCTTCCCTATCATTATGGAAAGAGCATGACTAAGTACGATCAATGCCAAGATGGGGATCCAAGACCTTTCCTTAGAAATTTACAAGGAGAATGGCTTTTGCAAAGTCAAGAAGAAGAGGGTTCCATGCATTACATACAGTGACATAGAATGCCATTGCATGCAGAAACTATGGGCAATTAAGGATACATTACTTCATGCATGTATTCAATTTTCTGAAGTAGTAGTAGTTGAAAAGGACCTATATGTAGTAGCAACAAAACAAGAAAGTATCCAATGGTAGATAAAAGATGACCAAACTGAACCCACTATGTGCATGGAACCATCCAAGAGCCTCACAAGTACTTATGTTGAAAACATGGATGAAATGGAGCAACTCCATCGCCAACTCTCCCACACATAAAGTGACATGAATTGGGGAGAGTTAGAGATCCTTGAGAAATTCAAATAAGAGCCCCTTGAATTAAAATCTTGATTGAAAATGATGGAATATGTCTTTCTTAACAATGGTAAGCTAGTAATCATCAATGCCACACTTGCTCTAAAATAAAAATACAAGCTATTAAATGTGATGAACAAATGTCCAAAAATCTTTGCTTGGTTATATCATGAGCTTACAAGAATCAATCCATGAATATGCCAATATCATATCTATACAAATTCCTCCATCAAGCCAAAGAAGCAACTGCATTGCTAGTTGAACCCCAAATTGAAGTAGGTTATCAAAGAGAAGATTGAACAAATCCTCAAGGAAAGGTTCATTTACCTAATTGCATATAGTGAAAGGATTATTCCATTCATTATTTTTCCAACGAAAGGAGGAAAATGGGGAATCTATATAGACTTTCAACTACTAAACATGGCGACTTACAAAGATCACTTTCCATTGCCATTTGTTATCCAAGTGTTGGATACCATAACAAGGCATTGCTATTACAACTTTTTGGATGGTTATAATGGCTATAACTAAATCTAGATTGTACTAGAAGACCAGGACAAAACTAAATTTATATTTCTTGGGGAACTTTTGCATACAGAAAGATGCTATTTGGCCTATGCAATGTGCGCACTACATTCCAATAATTAGTCCTCAACATTAAATTGGTAGCAGGATAGAAGTCTTTATGGATGACTTCTCTACCTATGGTGCCACATTCAAGCAAGATTTTTACCATCTTGAGTAAGTGCATCAACACTACATGGAGACTAACTTAAAGCCCAACTAGCAAAAGAGCCATCTGATGATCCAAGAGGGCATTATACTAGGGCACAGAATTTCAAGCAAAGAGATTGAGATGGACCTGGAAAAAGTACAGATCATCCAAGGAATTACCAAGCAACCAAAAATGGTAAAATATATTAGGTCATTCCTTAGCCACACTGGTTATTATAGGTGCTTCATTGAGAACATTTTAAAAATCACTAAACCATTGGTGAAGTTAATAAAGAAGGATGCATCTTTCACTTGCACCAAGGAATGCGAGAATGCATTTTAAGAGTTAAAATAAAAGCTCATAAAAACTTCAATTCTACATGTGACCAACTAGTCTAGGTCATTTTACATTATGAATAATGCATCTAATTATGTCCTAGAAGTTGTGCTTACATAATTGGATGATAAAAATGTCCTTACTACATTCATTGTGCAAGTTGAAGCATTGTGGAAGAACAATTAAACTACATAACTACAAAAAAAGATCTTCTATTGGTGGTGTAGGCCCTAGAGAAATTTAGGTACTATGTGCTTAGATCTCAAGTTTTTATGCACGTAGATCATAGTGCTATCTAGTTCCTCATGAACAAACCAACAATGAGCCCTTGTATCATATAATGGCTAGTGATTCTATATGAGTGCAATCTCACCATAGTGGATAGAAAGAGAATCAAGAATGTGATTTCTAACCACTTGTCTCATTCACGATGGGAAAATAAAGAGGATGAAGGATCTTTATTTGATCAATTTCCATATGAACTCCTCTTTGTAAAACTATTAAAATGCAAAGTTTCGAAGGTACTAATTAGTATAAGAACTTTTGCTCCTATCTACTAACCCAAGAGATGCCATAGGAATGGGATACTAGGAAGAAATAATAATTTTTCACCAAACCAAACACTATATGGAGATCTAGGGCAACCTTTGTAAGGTTTACATCGATGGCTTGATACGTGGCCAATAGTAATAAACTTTGAATCCTCCAAGATGCTTACAAGGATCCTTATGGAGGCTATTATGTTGAGAAGAGGATGGTCATTAAAATCCTCATGGAAGGATATTATTGGCCAACCATCTTTAGGGATACTAATTAGTTCTTTCATTCATATGAGAATTACCAACAAGATGGAGGGATGAATGTATGGATGGAAGGACCACAATAATGGATTCAACCATTGGAGCCTTTCGATCTTGGGTGCATTGATTTCATGGGGTCCATCAAATCCATGTCCAATGAAAAGGTGTACATCATTGTAGCAGTTGACTATTATACAAAATGAGTTGAAGCTACTGCTATTACCAACTGTTCATCTTCTACCGAAGCATGGTTTGTATAACAAAATGTGATAAATAGGTTTGGTATGCCAAAGGCACTAATTTTTGATAATGAAACACATTTTACAAGTGCAACTTTTTGGAAACTAATGCAACACTTGCAAATAAAACACAAACTTACAACTTCATATCGCCCCCAAGCTAATAGTCAAGTAGAAATCACAAATAGGGAAATAACTAGAATACTAACCTATGTAGTTAACAAATATAGGAAAGAATAGAGCACAAAATGCAATGATGCTCTATGTGCTTATTGGTAAACTTGGAGACTTTCTATCAGTTATTCCCCGTATGAGTTAGTATACAAGAAAATTCTAATGCTTCCAATCCAATCAGAGCTTTGTACACTTTGAACAACTTATGAACTTGACCTTAATTTGAGTCTAGCACAAAGAGACTGATTAATGACACTAAATGTACTAGACAAGAACTGATTAGTAGCCCTATCTATGAAAAAAGTACACAAGGTACATACCAAACAACGTCATGACTTAAGAATATGGGAAGTTAAATTCCAACTAGGAGATAAGATTCCTTATTAGAATCCCATGCACATACCACAAATAACAAAATTCCAAACACTATGGGAATGACCTTATATTATCCATGCAACTTTTCCATCTGGAACCATGAAAATTAACCACCCTTCTATCCCAAAAAAGAAATTTTTAGTCAACATTCAATAAGTGAAACCTTTCCTTAAACCAAGAATAACTAGTGGCACAAACACCTCAATCGATGACCAAGCATATTCTATCTTTCAAATCTCTTCCTTCCAAGTTAGTTGTGGGGAAGATGGCAATCCATGTTAAGATTCTATGATAGCTGCTCAATTTTTTAAATTTTTTATTTTACACTATTCTTTATACATTTTTATTTTTCTTGAATATTTTACAATGTATTCTATATCTTTTTCCCTTGTTTATTTTTCCTTACATGTTGTTTTTCTTCTCTGTTATTCATCAAGAATCTTGCATTTTTCCCATAGCTACTACTACTGGAAGTTCATTTAAAACTATACTTAATATTTGTATTGATTATTAATGTCTAGATTTCATTTTCAGATTATGACATTAATTAATGAAGCATTAAGTTTTAAATGGTATCATGTAGTGAGTCCACATCATCCATCCATTCCACTTAATTCGATAGGATTTTTCATCTTGACAACATGAGGTTATTTTCTAATTACAATTTATAAAGAATCAATGAATTTGACACTTAATGGACTTGAAACAAACCAAGTGGAAAGGACAAGGATGTTCCTTCAAGGAGATTTATCTACCCAACTACCTTCTTGAGTTTTTATGGGTATCCTTATTAGTCTCTTACCACTCCTTCCATTCACCAATAATAAGAAGCATGTCTTTGCATGGTGTGATTCCCATGAAAAAAAACACACATGGGAATTTAAAGCACATCCCTTAGACACAATAATGGGCCACAAGCACTAGTTATGGGGCTAGAAAGACATGTTATCCATGCCTAAAGGCACCCCTCTAACTAAGGTCCTTCCTATCTACCTACTTCTATTTTCTTCTTTTCTTGGAGTGGTGGCTAACCTTTGGTCATGGTCATGAACTCTTATGGGTTGGATAGTCTAAATATGACAATTCAAAGTCACTACAAGTAGATGGACTTGGTTCTGACTAAGGATGAAATAGTATTCAGTCATCTTAATTATACCTACCACATGGACTTCATGTGATCAGGATGTGAGACTACATTTCATTTTCTCTCTCCCATCCCTCCACTCTTGTCATCAACCACCTTACTGCCTCCTATCATGACCATTATTATGTCTATTTTGGTATGTCATAATCCTTTAACAATTTCTCCCATGAATTTGATCTATAATGACTAATGATCCTTCATCATCCTGGGGGCCTATGAACTCCTTTGTATGAGGGCATGCAAGGGTATTAATGGCATGAACCTACTCTAGGGAGGATCCACTTGCATATTTCTTAGTCATGTTTAGTTAAACCTCTTACCCCTTGATAATTTTGCAATCGATCCTATCATAAAATCACATAAACATTTGGTTTTGCAACACCTTGGCATATTAATTCTTTCTTTTTAACTCTCCTTTTTCCAAGCAATCTCATGCCCTCATCCATGTTTTTACATCCTTCTAGGCTTTTCTAGCTTCATTTACACTCTCATTTCATCCAAGAATTCTTCCAAAATACTTAGTTTTTTAATTGAAAAATTACTGCAAATAACTACATCAACGCATCCTTGTTGATGTAGGTAGATGCATCAACACATCCTCATCAATGCATGACAAAAATACTATAAATATGCATCAAATACTTAGCTAGTGGTTCACATTTTCAGTCAAACATAGGAGGAGTTTTTCCCATTTTCTAAGTCCAATAGACCTTCCAAGCATCATAACTTCCAAATTGTTTGCTTGATTTACCTTGTTCTTCAATTTCCTAGCTACTAAAGGTAATTTTTACATCATGGGACCACAAACCTTTGGTTTATGATAGAAGATTTTTTGAAATTTTTCTAGCTTCCCAAGGTTTAACTATTAAAATAATATTAAAATCGTAGTTCAAACAAAGTTAAACCTCACAAAAAAACTATGGTAGCTAATGAATAAATTAATGAACCTACCAAGATGACAAATGAACCTAAGTGTAACCTAATCTAATAAGAAAGGTATCAAAAAGGAACTAAGGGTTATACATAAAGACACTAATCCATGGTTATGTTTGTGATTGTAGATGGTACCAAAGAGGAAAGCACTAATGGAAGGACTTTTCCAATCAAGGGAGAAGTAGCCACAAGGAGGAAGAGGCCAAAAATAGCAACAACATCCCAAGAAAAAGAGGTCAAAGCAACTCATGTGACAAGTCCTCTTTGGGAGGATCTTGAACAAGACTCTATTCAATAGATCCCAACTACTAAAACTAACCAATCTAGACAAGATGAGGCATCAAGACCAAGACCTAACCTAGAGGTTACATTAATAAAATATTTCCTAGAAAAGGTCTTAACCAAGGAGGTTCAAAATTCAATTCTCCAAGAACTAAACTTTGGATCCTTCTTGGAGTTTGCACCCAAATAAGTCCACATACAACTATAAGGGTCTCCCATGTGGCCCATTCACAACTCCAGTGAATAACGGTGCATGGGAGAGAATTATCTGTTTTAGAACAATTGGCAGGAAGATGCATTCATTAAAATTAAAGACATCATCATCACCTACCATATTGAGGCCATAGAAAAGGCCCTTAGTTTGCCTAATATTGAGGAAACGTTGGTAAAATATCAACTTAGGAGGACTTAGAAGTCAAGAAAGAATGGGTACAATGTTGCTATGGGATGGACCATAAGGAGTATAATGCATTCACCAAGGTGGAGCACATCTACTTCAAGATCGCAGCCTATCACTTGAATTTCACGATGAGGCCAAGAAAGGTCACAACCTTCTCCACCCATGCATGTGGTGCTCTAAGTGAAACGTACCTACTCAACCTTCCTCAACTTATCTATCTAGAGATAGAGAAGTGATTTAAGAAGAATGAAAAAGGAAGGAAGATACTCCCTTTTCTATGTCTTACCAAAAAATTATGCAAGAGGGAACACATAGCATGCTATGCCAATGACATACTCTACCATGCTCCTACCACATCTTGGTAGGAAATGATGAAGGATAAGGTAGTTATGAAGCTATAAAAAGAGGAGCAACCATCACCAACACCTATGAAAGAGACCACACCAAAAGTGTATGCAACTACAAAAAGGATTTAGGAACTCTATGAGTAGTAGTGGCAATAACAACAAGGTTCAGTAGGTGGTGGGAAGTCATTAGTTTACCATCCAACATTAAGCCATCTTAATGAGACCACCAAGACCATTAGTTTACTGGAGGAAACCACCCTGCAATTCTCAACATAGAGAACACTGGCTTCTACAAGAATGAATCCTAGTGCCTAGGAAGTTATAGTGTCCATCCCTAGATAAGAGTTCCCTGAAATTTCTAGAACTACTGCAACTTTCTCAGTGCACCTGGAGGAAGGCAAGGGGACAGCTATCCTAGTGATGCAACACCAAGGACAAGAGATAGTGGCAAAAGTGATGATCTATAGGGTGGTAGAAGCCCTTAATGCTCCTATGACATCTATTATAGATATTTTTGTAATGGTGGATGTTCAAATGTCTATAGGAGTAAGAAGTGGTTGGTTGAGTGCAACCCAACACAAAG
>MNCI01014602.1:23953-51322 GCA_015680685.1 Gnetum montanum
GATCTTTGTTGTTGATCGTGCAATGTGTCCAAGTACATCGCACTCAAATAAAAATTCCATTTAATTACAAAACATCATACTATGGGCACAAAATACTAAGTATTAAATTCAAGAAAATAAACTAAAAGAGTTCTATTACTAGGCTATTAAATCCACTACAGATCTATGCATCCAAGTGTTGCTTATATAGGCTACCTTGCACCTCATGATATCATTTATACAATAATGTATGTTGAGATATGATAATGTGTCTACAATATCATAACTATGATATCATTGACTTGTAATTTTTGAATTTATCATACCCCCACAAGTGACTCAAAACTTGTCATCAAGTTAAAAAAACATAAGCATGGAGCTCCTTACAAAATTAGGAGGTAGATCTACATGACACTAACTTCTATGTATATGACTCTCTAGTTTTGTAGTAGATTTTACAAAAATGAATACATGACATGCCAATTTTAACTAAAAAAATGAAAAAAAATCTGGCAAAGTTGAATGTAGCTTGATGTTATTCTGGGTGGAGGTGGCTCTTCCATAGGTTTCTTCCCCTTGTCATCAAGCTTTTTAAATTGGTATTTATTCAGAAGCACCTACAACTTCTCTTCTTTCATTCTTGGATCATGGACCATTCATGCTAATGAACCAATGTTTGATGGATTCAACATGTTCCAAGGACATGGTAGTTGCAGAAACATCTTATTAGCTTTAACATACCGCATCACACACTGTTGTTGCTCTTCTTCAAAGGCTTTAGCCTTTTTTCTAAGTTCATGATAGTCCATTAATCTTTTGGCTCAATTCACTACTACATCCTTTTGTCCCTGATAACTAGCCTTGACTACTTCTAGTTCTAAGTTTACTACTTAAAGTTTTTATAGAGAATCTTTTCTACCTACAAACTCCTTCTCATATAGAGCATAAGTGGCTACTACTTGCTATTCTAGTTCATTTCTAGGCCTACCTACTATTAACATGGAAAAATTAGCATATTAGAGGTTTGCTAACATCATGTATTTTTTTAAGTCTTCTATCTATAGGTATTTATTTTTTACTTCTGCTTAATAGGTCTATGCCATGTTGTCCAAGATGGATTGCCAAGTAGGATCTTGTGTTGCAATCAAATTGATTTTGGCCTTTTCCATCTATATCTCTTTCTCATTTATTTATTTATACATACCCACTTGGTCTTAGAAATGTTCTTTGAGCCTTTCATGTTTCTTGGCCTCATTTTGCTACCTGCTAATTTCCATAGTTGATTTATGTCTAATGGCATGTACATCCTCCATAGAGACGATTCTATTTTCTCTTGCAAGGTAGCTCATATCTTAGTTGACCTTCATCATTTGCTCTCTCAACCTATGAATACTTTCTTCTAGAGTTCTTTTCTACTTTTCTACTATGGTCAAATTCATGTTATCTACAGAGAGTTGTTTATTTTCTTTCTATAAGGTACCAAGTGCTTTAGCATGGGCATATGATTGGGCTTCAGCTACTAAAGCATTCCATACTGCCTTTTCTCTATCATCTGCTATATCTTTGTTTCACTTAAGAAGGAAATTGATTTTCTTAGTTCTAAATTATGCTATCTGATTTGGTGCTATGAACTAATTTGGATCTCTCTTTTCTACTATCAGGGCTACAAGCTCTTCTTGTACTGTATGAAGCTCATTCTCAGCATGTTCTGCCCTAGTTTTGTTCATGATTAATTTTACTTAGGTGGCAATCAATTCAGACTCTATTGTAGTGATATCACTAGGAATATCAAATAGATTTGTCATAACTTATCTCATTTGCAATAGTCTATCCAACATATCTTCATGTTCTGCAGGAGTCATAGAGATACAAGCTATCATTTGAGCATCTTTGGCTCCAAAAATATTAGCTGGTGGAAAAATAGGTACATTAAAAGATTTTGTAATGTGATTTGTGATCACCTCTACAGCTCCTACTGCATCATGGTGCTACATGACCACAATTGTGGCTTCTTCTCCCAATTCAAGCACCACTTTGAATGATGCAATGTTCCTAGAAATCTGTTGTAACCATTAGGCCTCTCCTTCTGATTGCTACAATGTCTTTCCACTAGTAGGATTGGTTGAAATGGTTGACATAACTACATTATCAATTACTTTGAATAAATTATCCTCTTCTCTACTTTCCCAACTAATAATTTCAATAATTTGCTATATATGACTCATTGAAGGTCTATAATCTTGCAACAACGATGGTGAAACTTGTGGTTGCTACTATTGTTGTCTTGTGTGCTGGGTAGTCTCCTCGGTGCCTAGTTGTTCTTCTAATTGGTTCTTTTTTGGAGGCACTAACTTGAGCATTTTAGCATAGGAAGCATTTTGTACCTTCCTCAATGCATCATTTGTATACCCTTGGATACCAGCCCATTTACATAACTTATAGATATGGAAAGGGAATGGAAATGTGAACTTCCCTGCCTTCTTTTCTTTGAGTTGCCTTTGGATTTCTATGAAGTAGAGGTGAGCAATCTTTGCATTGAATTTTCCCATTAATATTGCACTTCCTCTAGTTGCATATGTAGAGATTCTATTCAGTCTTTTGGTAGGGAACAAGTGATAAGTGTCACTTTTGAAATACATCTTTTCTTCTACAATCAATTTGTTGTATTCTTTATCTTTCTTACCATATGCTCATTGTAACCATAGCTTCTTGGCATCTTTGTTAGATTTGGTTGATATCTATGGAATGTTTGCTCCTTAATTAGGCACATTCAATACCTCTACAATTGTCTTAACTAGGTAAGATATTGACATTCCTTCAATTTTGACTGTAGCATTATCCAAAACTAGAGCATTTCTCCTAGATACCATTCTCCATTGTTTATTAGAGTAGGCCAAGAAGAAGATGAATGAAGTTGAGCCTTAATAGCTTTTAGAGAAAATTCCAAGAATGGACCAAATTTAAGTTCCATAATTACTATCAACATGATGGATTTTTCTTGAATAGCTTGAAGGCATCCAAGTGACAGTGTAAGTTGTTGTCCCTAGAGAGGCACTGGTGGAACACCTGCTTTTGCTTGAGTAGATTGCTCTGTGGTAGGAGTTTGTTGATGAATGTTGAAGGATTGTGCTTCTTGCTCTCTTTTTTCTACTTGTGGATTTTGCTCATTCGCTTGTCCTCTTCCATGGAATCATGGTCTTTTGGTTACAAGTCATGGGAGTTCTCCTTGTGCTTCTCTTTTTGGGACCATCTATAATCAATCAAGGGTTTGGAATTACTAAAATATTCTCATAAATGGGAAACAATTTGATACCCTACTCATACTCTTAGTTATATCAAGTTATTAATTTATTATGATTGTAGAATTAAAAAATCTACAATAACAACCCCATTAGTACTTTAACTAACTGGTATGATTAATTAGAAGTCTTCTTAAAGTGGTTTTGGCCTTGACATGAGTGATTTACTTTAAAAATTCATAATATGTTTTCTTAGACTTACCCCTATAGTACCTTCCAGTTGTTAGAAATTTCAAATGAAAAATTGACTCTAGCTCACTAGTGCACAACATCCCCCATCATCCACCCCCATGACTAAGGTGATCACTCCAAGATCATGTAGATTCAAAAATTACATAAATCGGGGCAATAATGACCAAGTTAGGGTGTTGGAAGTTGAAGTGTTAGAGGTATGGGCTTCAAATAAAATTTGGCAACAACTCCCTTCTTATGAAATTCAGAAATGAAAAATTTTTCCAACTCCCCCCCAATATATATAGATTTTATGCATTCAATATAGTAAATGTGACATCGTAGATGAGATATCATAGGTGCCAGTGATATTGTAGATGCGATGTCACCATAGAAAAATCAAAATTTTTGAATTTTTTTCTTGGAAAAAATTTAGTCCTAGAGAATAGTTGGAAAATATGCATCATGTTGAAAGGGTCTTGACATGGAGATGATGCTTTAGTTGTCAAGAATAAGGATTAAAAGTCTATGATTAAGAAATCTTGGGTTATGAAAGTATATGAGCTATTGATGGAATGGATGAGAAAGACAACATTGTTGTGCTATTAGAATGGATAGTGTGAGTGATATGGAAAGTATTTATTATTATTTATTAGAATTGGAAGGCTCAAGATGATGTGAAATCACTTGGTAGGTATAAGATATAATAATTATACAAGTGGATCCTCCCCAAAGTAGGCTCTAGCCCTTAATGCCCTTGTATAGCCACACCTAAAAGTGTTCTTAGGCACTTAAGAAGTTTAATGTAACACATACTTATTTAGAAAAACATACATATTAGTACCAACAAACTTGAAAAATAACTTCTTAAGTGCACACATGGTACTCAAAATCATAAGTTATGATTATTCAAATAGTGAGATGAAATGGTTTTATAAGGGATTGTAGAAATTAGGATGTGAGGTGTCTTACCATAGGCATAATAAATTCTTGTTTTTTATTAGTGGTTAAGGTAAACATTAGCCTTTCTATCCAAGATTCAAACCAAGTCCATACGACATTCTAGTGACATCACATCATTTCATCTCTTGGAATTACAATTGTAATACTATCAATGTTACAAAGAGTACTTTCACTTGTCGTATTGTCCAAGGGAGGAGTTTATTCATGGCACTTTATTTTTACATTTTTAGGCATGGGTAACATGTCTTTCTAGTGGAAACCTTAGAAATTTATTCTCTGCCCTTTTATTTGTCAACTATGTCAACCTTTTTAAAGTAGCACTTATTTTAATCTTACTCCCATTTTTCATTAGATCTACAGGGATATAATACAACCTTAATATCATGATAGAACTTTACAATAATAATCCAAAAAGAATCCACAAGTCCTATTGATGTCACACCCTTTTCATTCCACTTGGTTCTTCAATTTTTTGTCAAGGCATAATGATCGTAAGTTTATTCTTAGTTTGATGATGAAAAGAATATCATTATGGCCATGGTAAGAACCTCTTATTAATGGAATGGATGGATGGATGGTGTGGGCTTACTGTGTGAATAATCAATCTCTTATGACTTGATATCATAGAAAAATATTCACCTTATTGGGCTAATCTTGCTTTTATTTGATTGTTTTTTATTAAGGATCAAAAATTATTTACAAAGTTTTTAAAAATGAAATATAAAAGAAATGGAAAATATGGTAAAAATTATGAAAAAATATAAAGAATAAAAAATATTAAAAATGTGGAAAATTGAAGAAAAGAGAAAAAATGCAAAAGAAAATAAAAAATAAAAGGAATTGTAAAACAAAGAAAATAGGAAAATTAGCAAGGTACCTATAGTTGTAAATGGACATCCCCATGACTATTATGAAGATAAGGGAAATGGAAGATAGAACAAGTGGAAGACTAGGTAGGTTGGGTAGATCTCTTTGAGTACTCATAGTATGGTTTGACTTGTTGGATTTTGATAAGGATAAGCTTATGTGGGCTAGATGGATGATGAATATGTAAGGCACCAGATGGATAAGTGGCATGTACTATGTATGGTCCCTCCCAAAGTGGCTAAAATTTAGCCTTTTGGGGTAAATGAATAGGATTGTAATAGAGGACCTTGTTGCCCAATTGTATGGTTACATTTCTTATCCACAAATCATGGCTAAGTTTAGAACAATGCTTGTGGAATTCACTACCCATAAGTGCTACTTACCTATTTTCATCTATAAGATTAGAATTCATTAGATGTTCCTTTTGTACTAAACTCAAATCAAGGTCAAGTTCACTAGTAATAGCTAAAGTGTGAAGCTCTGCCTAGATTTGAAGTGTTCTTAACTTTCCATAGACTAACTCATATGGAGTGTACCCTATAGGTAATTTCCAAGATGTTATATAGCCTCATAGAGCATCATTTAATTTTGTACTCCAATCATATCTAAACCTACTAATAGTCCTAGCAAGTATTCTAGTAATTTCATGGTTAGTAACTACAGCTTGACCATTTTCTTGGGGATGGTATGGTATTGTTAATTTATGGTTGACCCCAAGTTGTTACATGAGATTCTTAAAGATAGCACTGATGAAGTGGGTCCCATTTTTTGATATTAGCATTCTAGGTACTCCAAATCGATTCACAACATGTTTTTGAAAAAACTTAGTAGTCGTTCTTGTTGTACAATATTTTATTGCTACTACCTTTGCCCACTTTGTGCAATAAACCACAATTACAATAATGTATGCTTTTTCATTTGACATCGGTTGAATGTGTTCCATGAAATCAATTCCCCAAATATAAAAAATTTCCAATGTTTGTATCCAGTGTTGTGGCCCTTCATGTCTAGTCATAATTCCTCTATCTCTTTGGCAACATTTACATGATTGGATAAAGGTGTGCGCATATTTGAATAGAGTAGGCCAAAAGTAGCCTACCATCAATAATTTAAATGTTTTTCTATGCCTTGCATAGTGGCCACCACATAAACCTTCATGGACATCTTGTAACACTCTTTGTTGGTCACAATAAGGTACACATCATCTACCAAGCTCATCTACACAAATTTTATACAAGTTTCCATTTATTTCCATGTATTATTTAGCTTTGTGAAGAAACTATTCATGTTGTTTCCTATTCCATTCAACAAGAAGCTTTTGTGTGGTGAGATACATTAGGTACTCTATAGTCCATGGTTGTTCTGTTGAATTTATAGCCTTTGCTATTCTAGTGAAGAGGTCCTCATGGGAAAATTGGTCTGATAATGGTTCTACTTGGTTGTCTATGTCTCATTTCAAACTTGATAAATAATTAGCTACAACATATTTTGTCCCTTTTTTATTAATCATTGTGATGTCAAAAATCTTGGAATCATAAGTCATCTTACTCTAGGGTTGACTATTGGCTTGTTCATTAAAAATTGGATGGCATTATGGTTAGTGTGGACATAGATATGGTAACTGAGCACATAATGTCTGAATTCTTCAAGTGTGTAAACCATGACCATCAACTCCTTTTGAATTGTGATGTAGTTTAATTATGCTTCAATGATTCTCTTGCTGGCATACACTATGTACTATGGTCTCATTTGATTATAAAGTTATGTTAGTACTACACCAAATGCATAATTGGAGGCATCGGTCATGATATGAAAAGGACTTGATCAATTTTGGGGTTGAAGGATTAGTTTATCAACTAACTTATTTTTCAAATTTTTAAATGTCTTTTCACATGACTCAATCCACTTAAAAGGTACATCCTTCTTTGTGAGTTATACTAGTGGTTTGGTTATTTTCAAGAAGTTTTTGATAAATCTTCTATAGTATCCTATATGGCCTAAAAAGGATCTTACATATTTTACTATCTATGGCTTTTAAGAGATATTTTGGATGACTTTGATTTTTTTAAGATCTACCTCTATATCCTTTTGGGAGATTTTTTGTCCAAGTACTATGCCTTCTTGGACCATAAGATGGCCCTTCTACCAATTGAGCTTTAGATTAGTTTCAAAAAATATTTTAAGTACTTGTTTTAACTAGTCCAAGGCTTGTTGGAAATCCAACCTATATGTGGAGAAATCATCCCTAAAAAATTCAACACCATTGCCTATCTAATTTTGGAAGATGCTTAAAACTAGTCTCTAGAAGGTTGCTGGAGCATTGCATAGGCCGAAAGGCATTTTTATGTAGGAAAATGTTCCCCCTGGGCTTGTGAACGTGGTTTTTTCTTAGTCCTCTAGTGCACTGTGGATTTGATTGTATCCACTGTACCCATCCAGCAAACTATAGTACTCATGTCTTGAAATTACATCTAGGACTTGATCAACAAAGGGTACTGGAAAATGATCCTTAAATATGGCTAAGTTTAACAATTGGAATTCTATGCAGGTGTACCATTTACCTTCCTTCTTTGGAACTATCATCAAAGGACTTGCCCATTCAATATATGCAATTGGATAAATGAATTCTACCTTTACCAACTTTTTCAATTCTTACTTGACTACCTCGTTAAGTTTAGGATTAATTCTTTGTTGAGGTTGGCATTTTGGTTTGATTGTAGAATCCAATGTTGGTAGATTCATCTATCAGTTCTTGTGATCTCGTCATAAGACCATGCAAATGTTGTGGCCCATCTATTGAGCACTTCTAGTAGTTTTCCTTTTTATTCCTTCTCTAGGATGGAATTGATAATTAGCAACTTCTTGTTGCTTAGAAATGCATATTCTAATGTTGTTGATAGGGCATTCAATTCTAGTGGTTTTGGTTCCATTGTGTCTAGGATTTCCAAGTGTCTCAAATCTATTTCTTCCTCTTGATTATTCTGAGGGTAATAGTGTATTTTCCTTAATTGTTCCAACTTATCTATTTATACTACCTAAGTATTGATAATTAATTCTTCTAGTTCCATGTACTTATCAGATTGGGTTTTTTTCACTTGTAATGAGCCACTAGGTGCCCTCTTTTTGGGTGGCTACGACATACAGGCAAATTTGCACACAACTTGTTTCTATGCATTAATTGCATGCCTTAGTATCTTTTTAATTAATGGTCCAAATTCTTTGCATGCAATTGCACCTATGATCATTGTATGTGATACATGGAACCCCTTGTCTATGTATGATTCCAACTTTATCTTCCTTGAAAATTTCCAAGGATAGATCACAAATTCCAAGCATAGCATCCACGATGTTAAGCTAAGCTCTTCCCATGATAATTGGGAACTCTCCCTTGTTTTTATTTGCATGAATTACTAGAAAATTAGTAGGATAAGACTAGCCACTCATGGTGGTAATCACATCATCCACCTATCCAAGTGGAACTGTGATTGACTAGTCTATGAACTCTAAACAAATGTTACTTTTCTTTAATGGTGGGAGGTTCTAGGCCTGGTACATGTCTTGAGATATCATATTCACTCTAGACCTAGAATCCAATAAAGCTTTTCATGGTCTTTGTCTTTCTATTTGGAAATAAATCAGGGGACTTCCTAGATCAGTTCTTTTCTATGAAAGAGCCCTTACCTCGATCCAATGGGTTACTATTTGTGTGAGCATGGTAGTTGTAATGCTTGGACCTAATGAAGTTGGAAGCTTATTGCATTGGGAAGGATTTGATGTGGATGGGATGAAGTTAGGTGTATTTCCCATTTCCTGAGTCTTCTCTGGGCTTGTTTCGAAGAACGATAATTTCTTAGGTTGAGAATCATAAGTAACATTCCTCTTATATATATTAACTATCCTTGTAGTGCTTTTTGGCTGAGATTGTGATGGCAAGTTCCCCTACATAACAAGAGGTGCTACTAGTGGCATAGGACTAAAGTGTTGAGTAGTAAGTCTAGCTATTGGTGGATGCACATATAAGTTGGAATCAATCCTAGGTAGTGTTGATTTGTGATATTCTGCTCAATAGTATTGTGGGATGTGAACATTTGCATGATCAAGTAAGGTTGGGTGTTGGAAATAGTATCCATAAGGATCCAATTGTTGATATGGATACTATTGGCATACTGGTGGCATCACCCATGATTGCAGTTACTACCATTGCTAATGGTAGTGCTCCTATGTCTGTGGCAAGGCTCGACTAGGACAGTACATTGGTTGAGGTTGTCGCTTGTAATTACCTTGAGGATAAGGTAACCATTTGGGGATTTTATTTTGAAAAAATCATGAATTAAGTGCATATGTTCAAGTTTCTTATAGATGTACTATGACTAGAGAACATCCCTTAGGATGTTCATACTGGCACATAGTATACCCTTCATCATTTGTGGAACTAGCATCTAACTACCCAACTACTAAAGAAACTTTGGCCTTTTGTCCAAGTTCCTTGTTCTTCTTTTTATCTCTACCTCTATTGAGTGGTTGTTCTACTTTATCCTTCACAATCTTTAGTGTTGTTCTACATCATTCCTCTACTAAATACCACATTTTTGTTGCTTATGCTACTACACCAACAATAGATTTATGAATCAATAGCATCTCTTTCCTAATTACCTAGTCCAAGGTTTCTTCCTCTTGGGTATCACATACCTATGCATATCTTTTTTAGATTGATGGATCTCTATTGTATTCTTCAGCTAATTCTCTTTTTTTGAGTTCTCCTTCTTATTTTGCCACTTTATTAATGAGTCTTTGGAGCCAATGCATGGTTAACTCTAATAGTCTTCCTTGGGCATAAACCCTAAGGGTCTCTCTTATTTTGCTTCTCAATCCATCTATGATGTGTCTTAGCTATTTCATTGATGAAAATCCATGGCCTAAGCAATTGTGTAATAGTGAATAATATCTATCCATTGCTGCATCAAGAATCTAGTGAGTCCCTTATTTTTAGTTTTGGATTTTCTTCCTTAGGTTCAACACTCATGAATATGTCTAATATTTATCATTAAAAATCTCAAGCATGGTACTTTGTTATCTGATGGATTCAGGTTCTAGTGACCTATACTAGCTTTCTACTTCCTTCACAAGTATTCAAGGAAATAGCTTTAATTTTTGCCAATCACTTTCTATGTTTTGAAGGGAACAAGCATTGTGGAATGCTTGAAGGTGATGTTGAGGATCAACGTTGTAACCTTTTTCAAATTTGGTCATGTTATTCATATCTAGCCATTTAATTCAGCTATCTCTTATGTGCTTGGTTGGTATGTAGCTACTTCCTAAATGTTGATCATGTTCTAAGTTGCCATAAGAGGTTCAATATCACAATCATGTTCATGGGCTCTATGGTAGTGGTGACTCCTTCTATGCTCATGCCTCTCTTGATCTCCTCTTCTCTCTATGTGTCTCCTTCTTTCATACTCCTCATATTTTGAATTAGAATACCTTGAGTATTAATCATGATGACCATGAGCTCTTCTATTTTCCCTATCAAAATCTTGGTACTTGTGTTATCTGCTTTCATAGTGCTCTGATGATCATGATGAAGCAAAGGAGGTAGCAAGAGAACAGTGCTAGCTAGTCCTCCTTTCATGACTCTTGTGAGTTTTCTTATAGGGCTTAGCAAGATCCCTTAACCTAGAGTCCTACTTGTATCTTGAGTTAGTAGCCTCCCCCTTGTGTGTCTCTACCAAAGTAGAGTGAATTTGGGCTTTGATAGGTTCTTCTAGTCTAATGATAAGTGTCTTTGATGATTCATCATGGTTTTGATGGAGTTGTTCTAAAATGAACTGATCAGCATCAAGCTCTTCTATAATAATAGATGTGTTTCCTTGCTTCCCTTTGGTATGAGCATGTTTAATTTCCATAGCAGCATCCCTCTTTATCTACTTCCTTGTAGGTTCATAGGTTTTGGTCATGTGTTTAGCTACATGATATCCTTCTTGACTCTAGTCCAAGTGCATTCCTCTTAGAGCAGTTTGTAGCATGTTTAGTGCTATATGTTTAGGAGGTAGGACTATGTTGCCTTACATATCTCTTCACCTCATTTGTCTATCTTGATGGAATATGAAGGTGAAGTATGGATGGTATGGATTAGTGTGAGCATAAATAATACATGTTTGTATTGGCATTCCCCATTCTTATTTATTAGCAATTCTATCACTACTCCTTGTTTCTTTGGCATGTGATAATTGATCATTATGTGAAGCCATGTTATTGTTTTCTGATAATTTATGTTAAGTATGATTTATATTAAGGTTTTCAAGATTAGAATTAGGTTCTAACACAAAAAAATTTGGAAAATTAATTACTTAGTATAACATTGACTTATCCTTGGAAATAGCACCAATGATGAGCAATGGAATATCCAACACCTAACCATATGAGATACGAGTGTTCACATGCAATCTTGATCGAATCCACAAATAAGAAAATGTGATTATACTAGTAATTAGTTAGTGTTTTCAATCTTTATGTTCCCACATGAGCTAGTAAAATCAATGCGTATGGTTTAACTCACAGTGAGGTATACAATATTAATGTTGTATTGGCCATTAAGCTCCTAGTAAACATGAAGTGAAAGTAAGGGTTTCTAAGTCTAACTAATAGTAAAACAAATATAAACTAGCCTATGCAATGAGCAGACAGTCTTGATCTTTTGATTATACCTTGGACTTTGTGCAATTACTACTAGTATTACCAAGTACTACACTACTAGGCATACCAAGTGATAGTACGACTGGGTTACCAAGTAGTTACACTTATGTGCTTGAGATCAGTCATACTCATTCCTCTTAATGACATTAAAAATAAATTTTAAGTAATCGTAAACATTAACTATGAAATCAATAAACAATAAACTAATTAAAAGTAGAAATAAAACTAAGTGTTGTTGTAATGATGTAGAGTAATCTTGATCTTTATTGCTAGTCATGCAATGTGTCCAAGTACATCATACTCGAATAAACATTTTGTTCAATTACAAAACATCACACTATGGGCACACACTACTAAGTATTGAATTGAAGAAAACAAACTAAAATAGTTCTGTTACTAGGCTATTAAATCTACTATGGATTCATGTGTCCAAGTGTTGCCTATATAGGCTAGCACGCACCTTGTAATATCATTTATATGATAATGTATGCTGAGATACGATAACGTATCTATGATATTGTAGATACGATATTGTTGACTTGAAATTTTTGGATTTATCAATATGTCTATTATTTTCAATTAATAAATTCTATACTTTCCTAAATTTTGTAAAAATCTTGATCCTACTTTTTTTCACTTGAGAATGAGTTTTCTATTAGTAGTGGAGGTATGATGAAGCATAGTTCGACTGGTTGCGTTGATGAGCATGCATCGATGTAGCCTTGTCAATGTATCCCCATTGATACATGGTCACATGTGTTGATGCAAATGCATTAACACTAATTTAGTCAAGCCTATATAAATGCACACACCAACCACATTTATGGCACATTAATTCCATAATGTAGTGAAGCTCTTCTAGAGTTAGAATATTTTCCCTCTAAGTGCACGTAGTGTGAATTGAAGAGATTATATGGATCTTTATTCAAGCATCGTGTACTTGAATACTTTGATGTGAACAGTAATTAAGATGAGATTTTTGACATTCATTGTAGCACTTAGATTAGCTTAAATCTTTCATACCATCATTTTAATTTACATGCATATCACATTCCATGTTATAATAATTAAAGTAACTAATCATGAAAACATAAGTACGACCACTTCCAGCATAACATACAACACTTGGTAATCCCACTAGTGACCATTTGGTATGCCTAGTAATTCTCATTTGGTAACCCAATAGCATTAGTACTAGTTTAGGATATGTATGGAAAATGAAAACAGTTACTTATGTTAGGATAGTTAGTGTTTAGAATAATTAAGTAGTTAAAATAGTTGATTCACAGTTATTCATCTATCTACCTAAAAATTAAGATAAAAATATAAAAATATAAATAAAAAATATCATATGTCTTAACTCACACTTAACCATATGTAAGATCATACACAAGTAAGAGTTAGGGAGACAACGATTATATGACCTTTAGGTTCACAATCTTTCTCTATAGGAAAACTTAGGAACTAAGTCCATGAAATTTGAACAAATCACTAGTGCACACTTGTGATGCATATGGTTTGACATAAGGTGTAATTACTTCTCATTAGTAACCTAAGCTTGAAGTATTGTCCTCCTCCCTAAATTGGACAAACTAATTTCTATAGGTGGTTATCCTAAGTCTTTGTTGTACAAAGATTTTTTGTAGGTGTTTATTGTTGTGTTGGCTTAAACAAGTAAGAATTATTTTATGAGGGCATATAGGATTTTCTTATAAGTTGTGATTCATGCATGGAGTCTCTCATGAGTCATGGGTTTGATTTTTGACATGCATGTATTAGACTTATAAATTAGTATTTTTTTGGATCGTGTGTACTTGGTATTTTATGTTTTTGTGATCATTTTTAAGGGATGTCCCCCATCATTATATCCAAGGCTAGTGATCTCTTATGTAGACTACAAGGGCTTAGTTCTTGAAGGTGTTAGTCCCCACCATTTTATCCAACCCTAATGTTCTTCTTATGTGGAGTACATGATGTTGTGGGATTGGAGGGACTTGGTATGTGAAGACTAGATGGCCAAATGGTCCATTGAGTGCTCATTTAAAAATAAAAAGAACCTATAAATATTGATGATTTTTGGTATCTTTTGCATGATGCAAAATGAAGTGCACATATTTTATTTTCTTGAGAATTTTTGTGGTTCTCTTTTGAGGGGTTTTTAAGAGAGTTGCAATGTTTTTATTCATTCTTAAATGGCCCTTTGTTCAAGCCTACATTTTCTCTCTTTTGATTAAATGGACTAACATGCCACAACTTTAAAATGGCTTGGGATGCACTTATAGTCAACACTCTCCTTTTCCTATAGAGAGTATGTCTTGTTGGTGGTCTAAAGGCTACTTCCCTTCCAAAATTGGGTTTGAAAAGAGTGTGGAGATCCTTAAAGGTTTTGTGTTATCTTAACCATCATATTAAAGAATTTCATAGCCCTAATTCCTTTATGTAATGTGTCATAAGGATATGCAGGCTTGTAGAGGAGCTTTGGCTTTAATGCTTGAGCCACCATCCTTCTCTTTAGAGAAAAACTTATGGCTAGATGAATTAGAGTAGGAACATATTTTAGCTCTCTTAAATGAATGATGTCATGTATGTATGTTGTTAGAGATAGTGAAAATGTATGCCTTTTAAACTCCCCCATCTACATGTTTTTTTCTCTTAATTAGAGTAGGAAGCAATGGTACTCTTTCTTTTGATGTTGGGATGTTTACTTTAATGTAATAAGTGTTATAAGTATGTTTATGTAAAGAAAACAGGTCTTAAAAGCTAGGGATTGAGAAAATTGCTAAAAAGAGCAAGAAGGAGCTAAGAGCCTTCATGTATGGCCTATGCTCCAAGAGGAAAAATCCTCCAAAAAAAAGTATAAATAGGGGATGAACTACTCCAATTGTAACTTGTCTTGCTTTTGCATTTGAGTTGAAGTGAACAGAAGCTCCTTATTTCTTTAATTCTTGACTATTTGTGTGTTCTTGGAGAAGCTCTCTTAGATTTTCCCTGTTTCTTTCCTTACATTCTTGTAGCATGGTGATGAGCATTGGTTATCCCCCACACCTAACCATATGAATCATAAGTGTTCACTAGTGATCTGGTCAAATTCTGTAGACTTAGTTACCCACATGGCTGATATTCCTAAATAGTGAATAATGTAGTTGTAAGTTTGTTGTCTTCATAACTCACACTTGTGTTTTATCCGTACATATGGGTAAATGTGGTTAAGGCATATGATGTATATTTTTGTAATTATTAGTAATATATTTTTATCCTATTAGCTAGATGATTGAGTAGAGATTTAACAATTAATTATTTGACTAATTAGCTAATCAAGTAACTAATTATCCTAATGTGGAGTAACCATTCCCAATTAACATGCACATCTCAAACTAGTATTGACACTACTAGCTTACCAAGTGACTATTACTAATTGTACCAAATATTCACTGTTGGGATTACCAAGCATTAACATGTTATGCTTGAAATGGTTTTACTCATGTGTTTATAACTAATAATAGTAATTACTTGATTATGGACAGTAATGGAAAATGCAAGTAAAGTAAAGTAAAATGAATAAAAGTAAAGTTAAGCTAGTCTAAGTGTTACAATAGATATAGGAAATCTCAATTTTATTACTATCATGCCATTGTGTTCAAGTATGTGGGAATTTGAATAAAAATTTGTACAATCTCTTAGATCCACAATATGGACACTTAGAAAGAAAATGTTCCAACTCTAGCAAGAAGAAACTACAAGAATTCGACTACAGCTATGACTAAAAAGTGTCATAAATGTGAGGGATGCATGCATTTATATAGGCAATGACTACATCAATGTCGATGTATCTACATCAATGCATCCTACCATGCACCAATGATTATCTATTAATGTGGATGCATCAATGTGGCTTGTTTTATTGATGTCTCATCATACCCATATGACTAACTAAAAACTCGTCCTTGAGTGAATAGAATAAGGATTGAGTTTCTTACAAAATTAGGAGGTATGGAATTTATTAACTGAAAGACAAATAGGCATACTATTAATTAACTCAGAGTGTTATATTGTAAATTATTACAAAAATGAGTGTTCATTATAAAAAATTTGACACTTTACAAAAATTCAACAAGTGCCTATACGATAGCTGAAGACATGATAAAGTCCTTATGAAGTGTGTGATTAAGATGATCTAATATTGTCCCATCCTCAATCAAGACCAAGTCCATCCACTTTTAGTGACTTTACATTATCATATCCCAATTCTTTGAGTATCAAGAGTTCATAACAATTCCCAAAGGACAACCACCACACTAAGAGAAGAAGAAAAGAGAAGAAGGAAGATAGAAAGGACCTTAGTTAGAGGGGTGCCTTTAGGAATAGGTAAAATGTCTTTCCACCCTCATAACTTGTGCTTGTGGCTCATTATTACATCTAAGGGATGTGCTTTATTTTCTTGTATTTTGTGCAAAGATGTGCTTCCTTTAATGGTCTACAACAGGAGTGGTAATATATCAATGAAGAAGAATCATAGAACTTGTGAAAGAGGTTGTAAAAAGAATACAATAAGTCTCCTTAAAGTCACACCCTTTTTCATCCCTTCTTGGTCCATTCAAATTTTTTTGAGTAGCTAGATCATTGGTTATGTTTAGTTTCAATTGGAAGGACCTCAAGCTCCCAAGATGCAAAGCCTTTGTAGAATGGATGGAATGGATGAATGTCATGGCCCCACTACCTAATACCATGAGAAAATTGATAACTTGTTAATATTAGTCATAATTTGAAGAAAAAAAATAATTTCTTCATTTAGGAAATCAATCATTACATTAATTTTTATATTCTTTATCATCCAATATAATAGTAGTAATGGCAAATCAAAGATTCCCTATAAAATAAGATAAAAATACTGAAAAGGAAGATGAAAGAAAAGGAAAAATATATAAAATAGTTGATAAAATAGTCAAGAAAATGAAAAACATATAAAAATGGTGTAAAAGAAAAGGTGAAAAATAGGTTAGTCATCACAAGGTATTAACATGGATGACCATCTCCTCCACAATTAAGCTGAGAGGGAAAGATGTGAAAAATAGAGCATGGCTATGTACATATTGAGGTGTTAGTATTACTAATTACTCTTGGTTCAAGAAAAGCTTTCAATTGTTTGATGTTGACTAATAGTATTTTCTTTGGGCTTAACGGATGGTAGATGGTCATGATACCCAAATTCATGTATCATGATGTTTTTTGGCATGTTCCTTATGCATTTCATTCATAGTTAAGGATACATGTCAGTTTTCATCTAGAACATTCAGTGTCATGAGACATTTTCATTATGCTAGATCAAGGTCGAGCTCAATCTTAGAACTGGTTGAAAGTGTACAAAGCTCGACTTGGAGTTAAAGTTAAGGTAACTTCCCATAAACCAACTCATAAGGAGAACCCTATAGGAAGTTTCCATGAGGATTGATAAGCCCATAGAGCATTATTGAGTTTCATGCTCTAGTCCTTCCTATACTTATAGATTGTACATGTTAGTATTTGGGTCATCTCCCGATTAGGAACTTCTCCTTGATTGTTGGCTTATAAATGATAGAGGGTTGTTAGTTTATGTTGAACTTCAAAGTGTTGCATCAATTTTGAAAAAGTAGCCCTTATAAAATGAATCCCATTATTGGAAATAAGTCCTCTCAAGATATCAAACTTGTTTACCATATTTTGTTGGAAAATCATGTTACAATAGAAGATGAATAATTAGTCATGGTTGTAGCTTTAGCCCACTTGATATAGTATTAAATAGCTACAATGATGTATATCTTCCCATTGGACATGAGTATGATGGGTTTCATGAAGTTAATGCCCCAAAGGTCAAATGGTTTTGGTGGTTAGATCCACTATTGAGGCCCTTCCATTCAAGTTGTTATTCCTTTGTCTCCTTGGTAGCATTCACATGAATGAAAAAAATGAAAGGAATTCCTAAAAATGATAGGCCAAAATTAGCCTTTAGTGAGGATCTTTATGGTAATCCTCCTACTTGCATAATGCCCCTATAAGAACCTTCATGAGCATCCTAGAGGATTCACAATTGATCAACATTAGGTAGACATCATTACACTAAGTCATTGGCACAAACCTTGTAAAGGTTACCTTGGATTTCCATGTAGTATTTGGCTTGGTAAAGAAACTATTATTTCTTCTTATTACCCTATCTCTATAGAGTCTCTTGAGTGAGAAGATAGGAGAGGAAATCATCATACTAGTTGATATCCTTAGAAGTCTATACATTAAGAGATTTAGCAAAGAGAAGTTTATTTGGAAATTAATTAGATAAAGGATCCTCATCCTCTTTGCCATCCCATCACAACTGAGACAAGTGATCGATGATTATATTCTTAGTTTCCTTCTTGTCCACCATTGCAAGATTGAACTCTTGCAAAATCACTAGCCACTATATGGAAAAAAAACCCATTATTGACTTGTTCATTAAGAAATAGATATCACTGTGACCTATGTGAGCAAAGATTTTGTATGCAAAACATAATGCCTAAATTTTTCCAAGGAGTATACCATTTCCATGAGCTTCTTCTTAGTTTGGTTATGCACCAACAATGCTTTTGCTTACATATTTCATATAGTATGGACATTTTTAATCATCTAATTATGTGGGCACCATTTTCAATGCATACCTAGGTGCATTTATCATGATGTGAAAAGGTCTAGACAAATCCAAAGCATGTAAAATAGGAGTTTCTATGAGATTTTTCTTTAATTATTGGATTACATGCTTGCATTCCCTAGTCCATTCAAAGGGTTCATCCTTCTTGGTCAATCCCACTAGTGGCTTGGTGATTTTAGAGAAATTTTCAATGAATTGCCAATAGTAACAAGTGTGTCCAAGGAGTGACCTCATGTCTTTGACTATTTTAGGTTTTTTGGTGATTCCTTGGATGACTCGTACTTTTCCTTGATTCATCTTGTTCCCTTTCTCTAAAATTTTATTCCCTAAGACTATGATTTCGTAGACCATCAAATGGATTTTATACCAATTGAATCTTAATTTTATATCCATAAAACATTTTAGCACTTGCTCAAGATGGTCCAAGGATTGCTCAAAAGTGGTACCATAAGTGGAGAAGTCATGCATGAAAACTTCTACACCACTACCAATTTACTATTGGAAAATGCTAAGAACTATGCATTGGTAAGTAGCAGGAACATTGCATAGGCCAAAGGGCATCTTTTTGTATGTAAAAGTTCTCCAGGGACTTGTGAAGTAGTTTTTGGCTTGGTCATCTAGTGCAATTTGGATTTGGTTATAACCATTATAACAATCTAGAAAATTATAGTAGCCATGCCTTGTGATAGTATCTAGCACTAGTCAAAAAATGGTAATGGAAAATGATCCTTAAAAATTGCCATATTTAACAGTATGTAGTCTATGTAGATCCTTAATTTACTACCTCTCTTTTATATAATGATGAGTGGGCTAACCCACTCACTATTTGCAATGGGATAAATCAAGTGTGCCTTGAGAAGCTATTCAATTTCTTCTTTCACAACTTGCTTTAGCTTAGGATTCAACATTTTCTACGGCTATCATTTAGGTTTGATGAATGGATCTATGTAGATCTTATGCTAGCATATCCTTGGATCTATTCTTGTGAGTTCATGATATGATCAAGCAAAGGCTATTAAACATTTGTTAATAATTTCCAATATCTTCTTCTTTTGTGCTTGAGCAAGATGGACATTGATGATTACTAGCTTACTGTTATCAAGATAAGCATATTCTAGATTAGCTGGTAAGGCCCTTAGTTTAAGGAGTTCCTATTTGAACTATTCTAGGATCTTCAACACTCCCTAATTCTTCTTAGTCTATGCATGAAAGAGTTAGCTACTAATTTTCTCTATTTTATACATGTATTTAATGTAGAAACTTGTGAGGCCTTTTGTTGGTTCCATGCATATTTGTGAATCTACCCCACTATTTATTGTTAAACACTGGGTACCTTCCTATTTTGTGGCAACTACATACATGCACTTTTGAATGGTAGATGCCTCAACACATTTATTGCATACTTTGATGAATGTACATTGTATGGCCCCTATTGTTTGCATGTAATGGCACCTTGTGTCATTGTATTTGATGCATGAGACTTGATAATTATTTACTGTGAAAAATTTATTTTCCTTGAAGATTTCCAACGAAAGGTCTCAAATCCCCATCTTGGTATCAATTGTACCGAGTGAAGCCCTTTCCATGATAATAAGGAACTTCCCCTTATAGTTTTCCACATGGATCACTAGGAAGCACACAATGGTCATGATGTCCTCCAATAATCCCAAGAGAATAGTGATGGGCTAATCAAGAAGCTCTAGTATGATGTTGCATTTCTTCAATGAAGGTTGGTTCTAGGTCTTGTACATTTTCTATGAGATTAAATTTACTCTAGAACCTGAATCCAGTAGAGAGTTGCACAGATCATTCTCGGTGATCTACAAGATGATAAGGGGACTCCCAGGATCAAATCATTTCTTAGGAAGGTAAATAGTCTTAAATCAATTAGTAATCACATGGGTCAACATGATGGTATGCACATTGGAGGATAGTTGAAGATTCAATAATTATTTCAAAAGTGATGGTTGCAATATTTGCAGTCATAGGTATCTATGAGGGCTTTGGTGGACTATTGATCCAAAAGAAAGTCCTCTTTCAAGGTTTAGATTTAGAATAACTTGGAAGGTTATATGGTTGTAAGTTAATAGCCCTCATGACACTTCTTTACTATGGTTGTGATGGAATTTCTCCCTACATAGGTGGAGCATGTTGTAGAGGAATGGTATTTAATGATGTAGAGTTTAGTGAGGGATATGGAGGAGGATAGGTAAAGGGAGAATTGGATCATAGGGTATGGATTCAATGATATTCTAGAGGGTAATAGTGGTAATTAAAAAGATTGTGGCTTGTAGAGCCATGAGAAGATACAGGCTACTAGACATAATACCCATAGGAATTAGGCTATCACTAAGGGTATTGTTGTTTGGGTGGTGGCATCCCTCATGATTATGGATTTTGTCATTATTGATATTGCTTATGAGGTTGATGTGGTGCTCCACTTAGATAGTATTGTGTTTGGTGAAACTACTACCTTGGATTGCCTTGAGGATAAGGCAATCTTTTGGGTGGCTGCCTCTTTGCAAATTTTTGATTTAAGGCATACACCCTAGATTCTTGTAAATGCAACATTATTAGAAAACATCCCTTGAGATGTTTGTACTAGGAGATATCACATCCAACATTATCAGTTTTAGAATTTGCAACCTTATGTACCATGGCAACCTTACCTTTTTGCTATTGATACCTCTTTTTTGTATCTCTTATTCTCCTCTTGTCTCATTTATTACTTTTCTACTCTACCTTCTACTCTACTATTTTCAAAGTAGGTTGGAACTTCTCATCTAAGGAGTTCACATTTTATATATCTTAGTCAATATTTCAAAGATAATTTTCTGTATTGGCAAGATCTTTCTTTGCACCATTTCATCTAGTGGTGTGTCCTCCTTTGTATCATAGAAATGTACCTCCCTTTTGCAAATGGAAAGGTCTTTGTTGTACTCCTCTATACTCTTCTATTTTATTAGCCTTTAGATCTAATGGAATCTCATCTTTGAAAGTCTCCCATAGGCATAGATTTCAAGAGTTTCTCTTATTTTTTTCTAAAGCCCATCCTTGAATCTGCTTCTTTAGATTGGACTCTTGGGAGTACATTTGGTATTTTCCATTAAAATTTTCTAATATTGTACTTCATCAGTGAATGAATTCTAACTTCAAGGATTGGTACCAAATTTTTTCTTCTTGTGTCAATGTCCTTGAAAATAATTTTAACTTGTACTAATCATTTTCAATGTTTGTAAGCCACAAGAATCATGGAAAGCTTGCAAATGATGTTGTGAATCTACATTATATTCTCCCTCAAACTTAGGGATATTTTTTATATTTAACTGTTTAATCCTACTATGCTTCTAATGCCTAGTAGGAAATCTAACTACTTCTAAAACATTCAAGATGTTCCTAGTGGCCAACAATGATTCATCATCATTGTCATGTCCATGGTGGTCCCTATGAGAACCATGCCTTCAATGGTGAGTTCTACTATGCATTCTTTCTTAGTGATGTTATTGATCCTCTCTTTCTTAACTTCCATCCTAGGTCTTATAATCATGATGGCACCCCCTATCATATCCATCATGATCCTAACTACTCCTATCTTTATCTCTACCATAGCTCATCCTATCAAAGTTTGATGATGAGGATCATGATGAAGATAGAGGACTAGGAGAATGATGCCTTCTAGTACTTCTTTTTTGATCATTTTGATCCTTCTTTTTATCTTTCTCCTTCTCATGTTCATTCTCCTTATTCTTAGATGAATTACTATGAGATTTATCTTTTGAGACTCCTTGTTCTCTGAACCTCATCTTCCCTTCACCAAGGTTCTCTAGGGTTGACTGTAACCATTGGTAAATGGTGTTCTCATCAAAGAAAGGAGGAGAATCTATGTATTGAGAGTGGCCAAAAAAGAAATCCTTATCCTCCTTATGCATCTGTAGGAATAATGATGTTAGGATACATTTACCTTTGCGGGCTTCATATTAGGTCTCTATGTGTGTATCGTTCTGAAGCTAAGCCTTTGTAGGTTGGTAGTTCCTAAAGACTTGATTTGTGCTTTGATACTTAGGTCTAGTTGTTTTGATATCCAACCTCATGAGTTGGTTCATGAGCATAGTAGGAATGGATTGATCGGGAGATAACACAATGCTACTATCCATATCTATCCATCACAACCACTCTTCCTGATAGAGGATGAAGGTAAAATCTAGATAATAGGAATTTTAATGGGCATAAATAACTTTCAATTGTTGTGGCTTCTCACTAGTCCTTTGCATCCTTTTCTATTGTCTATTTTTTTTTGTCATCATGCAATGGAGATTCTTTCCTATGAGTAGAAGACATTTCAAAAATAGACGTAAGTTTTCTTTACAATATTATTATTATTATTATTATTATTATGAGAGATACTTTGTTATTTTCACCTCACAACACTTGTACATGAATTCATTGGCTTATAATATTTCACCAACTTAGCAAAACTAAGTCCTTGGCAGTGACACCAATGATGAGTGGTGGATATCCCCTATGCCCAATCATACGAATCACAAGTGATTACTAGTGATCTAGTCAAATTTCTTAGACTTAGTTACCCAAGTGGCTGATATTCCTAAATAGTAAATCATGTAGTTGTAAGGTCATTTTCTTCCTAACTCACACTTGTGTTTTATCCATACATATGGTTAAGTGTGGTTAAGGCATATGATGTATATTTTTTTAATTATTTTTAATATATTTTTATCCTATCAGCTAGATGATTAAGAATAGGGTTAACAATTAATTATTTGACTAATTAGCTAATCTAGTAGCTAATTATCCTAATTTGGAGTAACCATTTCCACTTTTCATACACATCCCAAACTAGTGTTAATACTATTGGGTGGTTATTACTAGGCATAGCAAATATCAACTATTGGGATTACCAAGCATTAACACGTTATGGTTGAAGTGGTCATACTCACGTGTTTATAATTAATAACATTAATTATTTGATTAAATATAGGAATGGAAAATACAAGTAAAGTAAAGTACATAAAAGTAAATTTAAGCTAGTCTAAATGATGCAATGGATATAGGAAATCTTAATTTTATTGTCACAATGCCAATATGTTTAGGCACATGGAGTTCAAATAAAACTTCATACAATCTCTTATATCTAGACTACAAGCACTCAAAGAGAAAATATTCTAACTCTAGAAATAAGAAACTGCAAGAGTTTGGCTACGACTATGATTAAAAAGTGCCATAAATGTGAGACATGCACACATTTATATAGGTAGTGACTGCACTAGCATTGATGTATCTACGTTAACACATCCTATCATGTGTCAATGGGGATACATTGATGGCACTACATCGATAGGGATGCATCAACATAGTCTATCTTATTGATATCTCATCACATGCTCCTCTAAATTTAAGTGAATCCCTTCTCATGGTTTCTTCTCCTAAGTTCTTATAAGGTTTTTAATAGTTTCTCACAATTTCATGCATTCTCATATGTTTCTTAAATGCACATTTTAACTTCAAGTTATTTAATTATCTAAAGATAAAAAATATGTTTTCCTATGTTTCTAGTAAAAATTTGAAGCATTTAGAAGTATTTTTATTCTTTAATTCAAGGGCTTCACTCCCCATTTTCAGATTTAATTTAATTTCACATTCATGGGATTTAGTCCTTTCATATTAGTTTGATGTNTTAGAACATGATTCTAGTCTTTGTTTTTAACTTTTGAGCCTCATCTCTAGTGTAGGGACACCTTTTTTGAATTCTTTTTCATTCCTACATGTGAAAGATCAAAGGTTTTGAGCAGCTAGGAAGACATCTTGATTCTTAGAGAGACATCTTACCTAAAAGCTTAGATGTCATAGGAGATGTCCAAATGCATGGAAGATGTCTTGCTAGGAGAAATGAAATATTATCTATGAAAGAGATGTATTTGGAAAGATATCTATCTCAAAATAAGACACATCTCTAGAGAGATGTCTATCCTAGTGAGGAGACATCTTGTCAATATAAGAGATATCTTACTTGAGTTCAAGGTTTGATAGAGAGACATCTTATCAAGCTTGAAGATATTCCATTTCATTTGGAAAATTTTAGAGATGATAGTTTCAAGATGGAAAGAAACTAAAAAAGGATGAGATCAAGGTTGAAAATAATTGAAAATCTTCAAGTTACTTATGGGAAAATTTTTCCTAGAGTTCTTGGCCTTGTAATTGATAAATATTATTTTTGTATTTTTATGTTTGACAAAAAAAGTGCATGAGAGTTGGATAAAGAGATTGCATGAGGGTGGTGTACATTTCTACAATTAATTTTGTGTATGTGTATTAGTCATTATGACTGTTATGTGTGTTGGATATTAGTCCTATATGTGTGGAAGAGATCTATATTGATTGGGCCTTGCATTGAGGTTGATTATGTATATGGTTGTAAAGGCTCATTCTCTACAATATCATTGAGTGTGTAAGCATTGTTATTTGTGGGTTGGTGGATTCACTATAATTATAATCTTCGTTTATAAATAATTAAAGATAACTAGTTTTTTTATTTTCTAGCAATTTAATTGTCTTTCATATATTCTAGATTTTGTGTTTTTAAAGGGCTAAAGCAAATTCGAGTGACATTGCTCTAGGAATTAGTATCATAGAATTAGGTTTATTGTTGTTTGAAATTTGATTGGATTTTTTCTCCTTGCTTTAGATGACTCCTAAGAACAAAAAATGTTCAAGCCTTAAATAAAAATATTGAAAGCATGAAATTTACCTTTTAGCTAATGGTTGAATGATTAGATAAGACTAGTACTTAGGTAGATAAGAATGCATTTTACAACTATATTCAAACTCATGATGATGATGAGCATTCTTGTTCAAATGGTGATGAAAAAGTTTCTTAGCTAGTCAAAGAAGGAAAAGATGAGAAGGAAGAACATTCTAGCTATGGAAGTGTGAGAACCCATCAGCCTAGGATTCCAAAGGAAGGGACTCCAAATCCTCATGTAAAAATTCTAAGAACTTCATTATGGACATCTACTTCTTCTCATGGTAAGCTTGATGATGAAAATGAAGCATGAATTTCTAGAGCATTCAGAAATGCTACAAGACTTATGTATGTGAAGCTAAAAATTTTCAATGATATAGATGACACTAATTCTTTTACAAGTTGGCTAAAAGTACTTGACAAATATTTTGAGCTAGAAGAGGTACCAAATCAATTTAGGGTACCAATTGATAAATCTAGACTTGAAGGTATGACTTTAACTTCATGTGAAAAGAGTCCTAACTTATGAGAGGAAAAATTATCAACCCATAAGGGATTGAAATTTAATGAAATATAAGTTGAGACAAAAATTTAAACAAACTTAGTAGAGAAAAGAGATAATCATGAAGCTTAAATTCCTTAGATAGGAAGATAAAAATGTCAATGAATTTTAGATCAAATTTTGTAAACTATTATATAAAGCTAAGGTAAAATAGAAGGAATATAAATAGACTTTAATCTTCCTTGGGGACCTCAAGATGGCATATCAATAAAATTTGTCATTCTATGAGCCTAAAAATCTTGATGAGACTTATGATTTTACATTCAAGGTAGAGAAGAAACTTAGTGGATTTAAGAATAGGAGCAAACAAGACTCAAAAAGGAAGGATAAGAAATCCAAATTAGAGAAAGGATCCAAATAAAAATTTGAAGACAAAGATGGCAACCATGACAAAAAGTAAGAAAAGGATGATGAGAAGGGCAAGACCAAGAAGGGCCAAGGCAAAGGAGGCAAGGGTCAAGGGACCAACTCATCCAAGATTTAATGCTCCAAATGTGAAGAGTGTGAACACAAGAAATGCGAATGTCCACTTCAAAAGTTAGTCAAAGATAATGATGTACAAACCATGAAGGTGAAGGAGATATCAAGCCAATATTTTAAGAAAGGTAATCTTAATGCTCCAAAAATTGAGAAAGTTTCTAAATTGAATTTATATGCATTTATTAAATAGAAGAGATCATCCATCAAAATATGTTTTATTTTAGATTGAAGCTAAATGTTTTCATAGTGGGGAATGAAATCATATTTTGATTGATAGGGGAGCCTAATGATGAGTTGTGAGTATTGCCTAAACCCAACCATATGAATCACAAGCATGTACACATGATCTAGTCAAATTCCATGGAACTTTGATCAACTCGTATTCTAGATAAATAAGCATTACATTATTGGTTGTTGTCTTTTGAATCATCACTTGTGCTAGCTTAGTGGATATAGTTAAGTGTGATTGAGACATAATATGTTTTTATTTTTATTCTTTTTATTATAAAAATATTTAAATAATAAAGTGATTTAAACATTAATTTCTACCTAATTATAAGATTAAGAATAATCTAAGCTATCTTAAGCATAGGACATCCATTTCTACTTTCTATATCCATCTTGAATCTATATTAACATTGTTGGGTTACCAAGTATCTATTGCTAGGTGTGAAACACCGTGAAAATTACGGGTCAGCCTCAGGTGAAGATTCGTAATTTGAGCGAGAACACACCTCGAATTTGTCTAAGGACAAGTTTTACGCTCTACCACGCACGACAGCGTGATGAGCGCAATAGGCTCCAGGACAGTTAAAGGCGATTTTTGTCTAAGGACAAGTTTACGCTCCACCACGCACGGCAGCGTGATGAGCGTAATAAGCTCCAAAACAGAGGCAAGATCCAGAAAGGTACGACGAGTTGGCACTTTCTCTTGCGGCGCATA
>MNCI01014603.1:0-10263 GCA_015680685.1 Gnetum montanum
GCATCTAAGAATAATCCACTTAAATAAAGATTCCGTACAACTGTTTCTCACCACACTATAGGCATTCACTCTAACTCTAAATCTAAGTCATGAAAACAAACTATAAGAATTTTACTAAGTAATAGACAAAAGTTGTTGTTTTAATACAACAATGGGTTGGTATTTATAGGCATGACCATGGCCCACTACATCACATCTACGATGACATATGTTGTGCTATGATATCATAGGTACAATATCATAGATACAATATCGTAGCCTGCATATATACATGTTTTTATCATACCCTCACAACTAATTGAAAACTCATTCTCGAGTTAAAACAAAAGGAGGATAGAGTTCTGTACAGAATTTGTCAGATTACATATAGACTTTGATACTGTGCCTTACATACATCATTGACTCTAATATGAATGTTGCATTATGGTTAAACTGGTGTTTACAAAATTATCATGCATCACATGATTGACACATGTGACAAAAATAAGTTAAAACAAAACAAAACAAAACAAGCAAAGCATGATGTAGTCTTCATGTTCTAGGTGGTGGAAACTCCTACATTGGCTTCTTTTCTTTATCATTGGGCTTCTAAAATTTGTATCTATTTAGTAATACTTGAAGTTTTTCTTTTTTAGATCTTGGAGCATGTACCATCTAGGTGAATTCAACAATTTTTGTTGGACTCAGTAACTCTCAGGGACATGGAAACTATGGGAACATTTTTTTGGATTTTACAAACTAAGCTACAAAGTACCTTCTTTTCTCTTTAAAAGCTCTAGCTATTTTTCTTAATTCTCAGTGATCATTCAGTCTTCTAGCTAGGTTTGTTGCTACATCCTTCTAGTTGTGATAGCTAGCTTTTACTACTTGTAACTTAGTGTTTGCTATGTGGAGTTTTTGTTGCATGTCCTTTCTATCTACAAGCTCTTTCTCATATATTTTATATACTCTGGCCACTTGCTACTTCAATTCTATTTTGGGTCTACTTGTTGTTAAGATGGCTAAGCTAGTGAGTCAAAGATTTGCTAACCTCATGTACTCTATCAAATCTTCTATGTGTAGGTCTTTCTTTTTTATTTTGGCTTAGTGCACATGGGTAATACTATCCAAGATAGGTTGTCAATTAGGTGTTTATGTTGTGATGGATCTAATTTTATCTTTAGCCATTTGGATCTCTTTCTCATTGATCTACTTGTACATGCTCACTTGGTCTCTGAAGTGCTTTAGTTGTTCATGATTTTTAGCCTCATATTATCACATGTTAATTGTAATTGCTAACTTTTGGTGTATGACATAAATGTCTCCCATGGATAGGATTCTATTTTCTCTGGCTAATTTTCTAATGTCAAGGTTAACTTAAGCAAATTGCTCTCTCAGTTGATGAATGCTTTCTTCCAGCACATTCTTTTGCTTTTCAATGTTAGTCAAGCTTATATTTTTTGTAGTAACTTTCTAGTTTTCTTCTTCTAGTGTAGTTAGGGCTTTGACATGGGCATATGTTTGGGCTTTTGTCACTGAAGCATTCTACATAGCCTTCTCTTTTTCCATCTTCATTTATGCATACTTGGTCATCAATTGGTCCATCTGTTTGTTCCTAAATTGTTCCAGTTGGTCAAGAATAATATATGATGCAAGGTCTTGCCTTTCTGCTCTTAATGCAACCAATTCCACTTGTAGCATATGCACCTTGTTTTTAGCATGTTGTATTCTACTTTCAACCATGACTAGCTTACTCTTGGTTGAAATTAATTTCAATTACACTATAGTAATATTGCTTGGGATTTCAAAAATATTTTGCATTAGTTTTCTAGTTTGTAGTAATTAGTCCAAGATATCTTCATGTTCTTCTAGGATCATGGACATTCATGCTATGATTTCTACATATTTTACTCTAGTAATATCATCTGCTGGCATAATAGAAACATTGAAGGATTCTTTAATATGATCTATAATAAATTTTTCTACTCCAATTGCATCCTAGTGTTGCATTACTACTACTAGGACTCCTTCTCCTATTTCTAACATTACTTGGAAGAATGCAGCATTCCCAAGTATCTATTACATCCAATCGTCATCTTCTCTTACTTATAATAAAATTTGATCATTTGCAGGTCTTGTTGCTATAATAGGCTTGTTTGGAGGTGCAAAGGTTCTTTGGATTAGCTAGAGATTACTGTAGGTTTATGAAACATTTTTCTCACATAGCATCTCCTTTGACTTGATTGTTAAGAAAGGAAACTAGCTTTGTTTGAAGCTTATCTTGTTAGGTTGCATTTGAGAAGTTAAAACACAGACTGATAACTACTCTAATGTTATCTTTTATACCCAAACACCCATATGATGTTAGCATTGATGCTTTAGGGGATGGATTTGGTTGTGTGTTGATGTAGGATAGACAGGTTGTGGCTTATGCATCTCATCAATTGAGGCCACACAAAACTAGATATCTCATGCATGATCTAAAGTTGGATGCTCTGATATTCACATTGAAGATTTAATGACATTATTTATATGGGAAGCAAGCTACTATTTGGATTGATCAAAAGATCCTGCAATATCTTATGAGTTAATTGCAATTAAACCTACGACAACATAGATAGATGGAGCTACTTGCTAACTTTGATTTTACTATTAAATATAGGCTCTGCAAGACTAATAAAATAGCTAATCCATTAAGTAGGATGGCTAGTAAGCTTAACAACTTGATGATCCAATTAGCTTTATAGGAATAGATTCGAGAGCAACGAGGACATGATCCCTGATATCAAGAATTGAGATAAAAAATCACCTTTAATGGACCATTCTTTATGGATAGTCATGATTTGTTACAAAGGGATGATGGAATATGTGTTCTAGAAGCTCTATGATTTCAGTTGATGGATGAGGCCCACATGAGTAGATACCAAATGAATCCAAGTAGTCAAAAGATGTACCAAGGTTTATGATAGATGTATTGGTGCCTTGGTATGAAGAGGAATGTAGGAGAGGATGTATCTCGATGTTTAATTTGCTAGCAAGTGAAGATAAAGCATCATAGGCCTAGAGAATATTTGCATTTTCATGGTTTTTCTTAGTGGAAATGGGATGCCATTGGGATGGATTTTGTTATTGATCTTATGCGAGCTCACAGTGGCCATGATGCTATATTAGTAGTTGTTAACTTATTGACAAAGTCTACCCATTTCCTTGCCACATGAGCATTGATGAGTGTAGTAGAGACTACACATTTCTTTCTTATAGAAATAGTGTTCTTGCATGGTGTGTCATGATGGATTATTAGTGATAGAGATGCTCAATTCATGTTACATTTTGGCAAGAATTTTGTAATGAGATAGATACAAAGCTAAACATGAGTTTGATGTATCATCCACAAACTAATGATCAAACTAAGTGAATGAATCACATTCTTGAGGACATGTTGAGAGCTTGTACTTTATAGTATAGAGATGTCTTGGATCATATGCTATTACTAGAAAATTTCTATATAATAATAGTTATCAAGAGATTTTGTGGGTATCATCATACAAGATTTTATATGGTAGGCCATGTAGAATAGCTTTATGTTAGGATACCATAGAAGATCATTAGTAGGTGAGCACAGATCTGGTGAGGCAAACAATAGAACAAGTTTGTGAGATTTAAGATAGATTAAGAGCTATTCAAGATAGGTAAGAAGCATATGCTAATTGGCATCAAAGACCCCTAAATTTTGGATTTGGGGATCATGTATTTCTTTGTGTTTCTCCCTTGAAGGAACTTACACGATTCAGCCTAAAAGAAAAATTGTCTCCTAAATACATTGGTCCTTTTGAGGTGTTACAGAGGATTGGAAGAGTGGCCTATCAAATAACATTACCTCCTCATTTAGCACATGTGCATGATGTGTTTCATGTATCTATGCTATGACGTTATGTGCCTGATGAACATCATGTGATTGATTATTCAGGAATATAGCTACAGTTTGATGTCAGATATGTTGAGCAGCAAGTAGAGATTATTGATCGCATGTTGCGAGAGCTACATAGTAAAGTTGTATCTATGGCCAATGTTTTGTAGAATAGACATGGAGCTTTAGAATCTACTTAGGATGTGGAGACTGAGATGCACATAGCTCATTTTGAGATTTTCTAGAAGGAAGATTCTCAAGGAGGGAAGAGTATTACATCCCTTCAAGAGACATTGAGTATGGTTATAAGATTACGATTTATATATTATGTGTGTTGTCTTAGTGGATTATTGGAAATGAGCTATCTTATTATAATTGCACTTTATATGTTATAATTTTGATGTCTTTACATGTTTAACTAATGTGATTATGTACACTATACCTATGCGATGTGTTAGATAGGTGATGTTGCTAACAGGGATGTTGCATTGAGGTACAAAAGCACCTATTTGGTATGCACTTGTGCTTTATATGTAATTGAATTATTTATGCATTTGAATTATAGTGCTATGTTTTGTTATGTTTAGATAAGATTTTAGCATGTAATTGTCTAGAGTGTCTAATATAAATCTCGTAGGTTCAAACAGATTTTGATTTAGAGTCCTGGTGTGTTCATTATGCATATTTGAAATGTCAAATATTAGTTGCAAAGGCCAAAAAATAATATAGATTATGAAAATAAAATGGTTTTAAGAAATGAGTTTATGAAAATATTCTTCTTTTTCTTAAAAAAAAGTAAAGTGCAAGTTAATTGGGTTTTGCATGTAACATGCTTGACAAAAATGAAGAAAAGTAACGTTTATGCATAAGGCATAAACCTTTGTTTATTTTTTCTCATTAAAAAAAAAGACCCACCACCTTTGCCACTACTTACCCATAGAAATTAGGTTTTTTTTATTTCTTTTCTATTTCATAAAATAGAAATAAGAAGTTGAAGGTTCTTTTCAAATTTCTTTTCTTCTTTTTTCTATTTTCACTCTTTTTTAGAACTTTGAGCTTCATGAATAAATTTTTCTTTACTCTGAATTTGGATTTAGGATTGCTCTGGTTGCAACTACATGGATGATGAATCCTAATTCATTAGGTCATGATATCGCACCTACAATATCGCATACGCGATATCGCAGCCTGGCCCATGATATCGTATACACGATATCATGGCCCCTGTGTAGGCCTATAATACACCTTAGGTGCACAGTGAAGAGAGGTTTTTTTTAGTTAGTAATTAGTTTTCATTTTTAGTCTTTCTCAACCCTTTCTCCCAGTGCATGCCTGCGGTGTGATGATTGTAATTGTACAACATCCTTTATTTGAGTGTGTGACATACTTGGACATGCACATGACCAGAAATAAAGATCGAGATTACTTCATCATTGTCGCATTCACTTAGTTTAATTATTTAATTGTTATTGTTATTTATTTCTTTCATAGTTAACACCTCTTCATCCTAAACTCCTTAAATATGGAATGAGTACGACTTAATCATGAGCATTTAAGTGTGACTACTTGGTATCCCAGTAGCGTAGCTAGGCCATGTGCTTGGTAATCCTAGTGGTAGCCATGCACAAGGTCCAAAATGTATACAGATGATTAAGCAACGGATGCTCATTGCACTTAGGCTAGCTTAGATTCTCTTTTCTTATCTCCTCTTAGTTTAACTCTCTCTCCCTTTCCTCCTATCTTAGGCAAGATTATTTTCCATTGCCTCTAGGAGCAGCATTAGTTTAGGAACACATCATACACCTCATTCTAGATTAAACCATATGTGACAAAGCAAATACTAGTCCAGGTGGAAAGACAGTGAACTGTGATTAACGAGTAACTGTCTAGATAGCACAACTAGCCCATCTGTGGAGTTCGACTAGATTGTGCATGAAACACTCGTATTCGTATGGTTGAGTGTAGGGGTACCTCGCCACTCATCATTGGTGCCATTGCTGGGGACGGTGCTAGTTATTTAGATTAGTTATATCATACAAGATTTTTGTAACAAGTATTAATGATATATCATTTAGAAAAGAAATTAAATCAAATTCAATTAAGTCACACACCACCCACAACAATGTCTCTCTCACAAGACTACAGATGGGACGTGATATCGCATGGGCCACGATATCGCGTCCTTCCCTGCAATATCGCGTATGCGATATCGCAACCCATTGCTAGTTTTATACATAAGAGGTGGCTCTCCCTTATTTCTCCATCTAGATCTAGACCTTAGCCAAACTCTTGCCATTTTTCCATTCCAGAGTTAGAATAATTTCCATGTGCCTATAGTAGGAGTCCCAAAGTGAACGGATCTTTATTCAAGCAATTCTGTACCTGAGCACACAAGTGTGTACAGCAATAAAGATGAAATTTTGGATAAACCTTGTAGTACATGGACTGAGCTAAATAGGAATTTAATTATTGTTAATTGTTTAAATGCTTTCTTAAGGACTTAATCTCTCTCAACCCTCAACTCTCATAGTTAAGTGCATTCAGTATGACTGCTTCGAGCACGTGTGTTACGTTTGGTAATCCTAGTAACGAATAGCGTTTGGTAATCCTAGTGGCATTGCATTGGTTCAGGGTATGAAACAGTAAGTGGGAATGGATACCGATGCTAGGATGATTAAGGCTTAGTTAGTTAAAGTTAGTTACTTAGTCTCTTCACCCCTTTCCTCTCTTAGCATAGGCGATAAAAACATAAAAGATATAAAAATCACATGCCTCAAGCTTACTTAACCATACAACCATGACAAATACAAGTAAGCTTGGGAGGACAACGATTGATGAACCTTAGGTGTTCCATAAGGCATGTAGGCACTTAGTCTACGGAGTTCAACCGGATCGCGTGTGTAACACTCGTATTCGTATGGTTGAGTGTAGGGGTACCTCACCACTCATCATTGGCACCATTGCCAGGGACTAAGTTGTTTGTGTGCTAAGTAGAACATAGGAAATCATCTACATCATTGAGAAGCTTAAATGAACCCTTAGGGTTAATCAGAAGAAAATTTAAACAATGGTCAATAGCACACCAAAAAGATAACAATGTCTTCTTCTTCTCATAAAAGCACTTCACCACCTAGGGATCACACAAGAGATAGTCGGTGACACAACATACATAACCAAGAACCGCTAGTTCCTCAATAGTATCGGGTGGTATATACTCATCACGATGAGTATATATCTGATTTTACTTCTATCCTCCATTAGGATGAACAACTACATTGGTGAAACTTGCAAGGTAACATAGTGTTACCTCTGGATTGTGCAGTCCCTAACATGCTCCTTCTTGCTCTTGCACAAATAGGCATGACGCAGCTATATGATGAATATGTTGCAAGTGATTATGACACAAGGGATTACCATCCCATGGTGGTGCAACGTTTAAGGGACTCGCGGCAGGAGAGCTACCATACATCGTTGAAGGGAAAAGGGGTCCCTTACGTCCTAAGTGAAATTGGAGATGGTGAACTAGTTATAACAGGTTCTCCATCAAATGATGTTTCTCCTCCTAACGATGGTGAGGATGTGGGGTATTAGAACCTACACTCCATGATTCACAATCTTGGTTCTAATTCCCATGAACACCAAGTGTTCAATGAGGAAACACAAACACATGACAGGGGCGGGCATTCGGATCATCATCACGATCGGGGCCATAACCACCAAAGAGAAGGTAAGAAACATCGTCATGGCTATGGTTCCCCTTCTTCTTCCCCTTCATCGCATCATTCACCCTCTCCTTCCACATCAGGACATAGTCACAAAGAGCACAACTGTGAGGATAAGGGTAAGGATAAGCAAAATGAGAGACCTCGACGAGAGAGTCAAGAGCGAGGACGAGGGCATTCTAGAGAGTTAAGGTATAGAAGGGAAAGTAGAGAATCGCTTAGGCATCATAGACATCATGAAAGGAATGACAACAAAGAACCCCTACTAGCAACTCGGAGTATGTTAGACATTACAGAGGCTGTTAGAATACCTACAAGGCACCAAAAAGATAGTTGGATCAAGAGACTAGACATGAATAATATCCCATGATTTGAGGGGGATACAACGCTGATTTGCAGAATCACTTATAGGCATTCCACAATGCCTGTGTCTTGTAGAATATTGAAAATGAGTGGCAGAAGTTAAATTTTTTCCCTAGGACACTCATAAAAGAAGAAGAAAGTTGGTACTGGTCCTTAGAATCGGAATCCATTAGACGGTGGAGTACAATGCTAGAATTGTTTAATGATAAATACCAAACGTACTCCAAAGTGTCTAACTTGCATAAGTAGATCCAAGGATGGAAGAAGGGTAATCACGAACCCTTGGATGCTACCATGGACTAATATTATGCATTGCTACATCATTGCCTGGGCCATGGTTATGCACAACGGGATCAACTACNACTCCTTAGATAGTAGATTCAAAACCATTTTAAAAATCGTAGAGGAGTCTAAGAAGTGAAGTAGTGACCATGATAAGAAAAAGAGGAGGGATTTAGACCATGCATGCAACAAGGGTAAGGAGAAAATGACTATCATCAATGAGGTTGTGGATTCCAATATGGATGATGACGATTGATGTGAAATATGCTAGTATGACCATCCTAAAGGATGTTGCCCAATAATCTCACATCTGCAAGAGTTTGGGGTGTATGCACTCAACTGAAGACTCAACAAACATCAAGCACCTTGAAGGTTACCTTATCCCCAAGGTAACTCAAGGCAGTTCCACCAAACCTTAGCATATTATCCAAGTGGAACTCTACCACAACCTATCGAGCAACACTAGTAGTGGAAATACCCATAGTAATTGGGGATGCCACCACCTAGGCAAAAATACCCTTACTGGCAACTAGATCCATATGGCTATTATGTGCAACAACTGGTTTCTCCAAGTGACTCTGTCAGTCACATGACCCCACAATGTCACTACCAAGTTCGGGAGTATTTTAAGACTCATTCTCCTGGAAGGGACACCCCACATGCATACCATCCTCCGAATCCATCTACATCTCTTACGTCGATAGTTCCACTAGCACCCACTTCAACGATGCAAGGGGAACTCCCCACTCAGCCGTAGCAACGTAATGCTACAAGAGCTATAAACCTTCAACCCATACTGGTTCTAACAACCATACAAAGAGAAGACCTTTCTTTAGAACCAATAGTCCAAACAAGCTCTCACAACCACAAGCGGTTGAGTCTATGACCACTCCTCCATCAAGTAAGGCTTCGGAGCTCCCTTCAAATTAACAACAGAGCTCAATGCATACGGTTATGTTAACACATACCATCATTGACTGGATAAAGGTGGGCCACCTTCCCAGAAAACTCTCTGACCCAAAAATTCCTTAATCTACCTCCAAGTCACTGGGAATGAACCTCGTAAAGGTCTTCTAGACTCAGGTTCCAGAGTCAACTTAATATCACAAGAGATGTATAAAGCCTGGAACCTACGTCTGCTAAAGAAGAGTAATATTCAACTAGAGTTGGCTGACCAATCCATGACTATTCCCTTGGGATTGATGGAGGACATCGTTATCACTATGTGTGGTTGGTCATACTCAGCTGATTTTCTAGTGATCCAAGTAAACAATGACAAAGGGGACTTCCCAATAATAATGGGGAGGGCATGGCTAAGTACCATAAACGTATGCTTAGGAATCTGTAATCTTTCCTTGGAAATATCTAAGGAAAACATTTATGGAAAGATCAAGAAGAAGAAAGTTCCATGCATCACATACAATGATACAGAGGGTGATGACATATAGGAATGCTTAGCATCTCCTGCATGCAAATGGTGTGCCCAAGAAACTTAGATACAAAGGTGCCTATATGTAGCAACCACACAACAAGAGAACACCCAGTGGTTGACAGCTAATCAAGAGAGAAACCCACCAATATGCATGGAACTAATTGGAGGAACAACTTGCAACCACAACGAAAGCATAGATACATTGGTGTATGAGCATCGCCAACTTCTAACCCTTAATATAAAAACATCAATTGGGAAAAGTTGGACACTTCTAAAAAATTCAAATAAGCACTCATTATTTCAGATCTCTCCATTTCAATTCAGTCATGGGAGAGATGGCCACCTATGCTAATCAATTGATGCCCTTAGTTCTTTTAAATTTTTGTTTTACAAATTTCTTTAACTTTTCTTATTTTTTTACAACATCATTTATACTTTTTCTTTTATTTGTGTGTGTATGTGTGTGTCTTATCCATTTTGTTAAGTTTTTCACCCAATAAGTGCTATTAATGATGGTATGAACTGTTTTCTATTGGTTGCTAATGTTTGGTTTTTACCTTTAAGTTACGATGTTGATA
>MNCI01014603.1:31959-52256 GCA_015680685.1 Gnetum montanum
ATCATAGTGGGTTAACTCGTTATCCAGGAACTACATCGTATAAATTGCCCTACTATGCTTACTATAATTAGGTTTGTGAACCCCGATGGGGTAAGTATGGCCAAGTTCCAATATTTCCAACATGCAAGGATCCTCATCTTTCATTTATTAATCCCTGCCATGCTCAACCATTTAGTTATGGGGAATATCCCCCATTCTAAATAAGAAGCAGGGGTTAATAAATATTTTTCATTTTCTTTGATTTTACAACTTTTTGTTTTCCAGTTTTTCATTTTTCAATTTCTTGTTTTATCTTTTTATCTTTTTGTCTTTTTTACATTTTTTATAAGTAATCTCATTTATGAATAAAACACTTGTGTGGCTTGTTGGTTGAGGTGTGTTCTATGTTATTAAGTCGCGAGTGGTCGATTATTTGGACAACAAGCCCATTACACCCCCTCATCCACTCTACAAATAAGAGGTTCTGTTCAAGGGTATAGTGATATTCTTGACATTCTTAAAAACTTAAAATTAATTTTGTGTTCATTGTACCTAGAATGAAGAAGGATGGACCAAGAGGGAATGGTTAGGGTGTGACATCAAGGGGATTTATGGATTCTCTTTGGTGACGTCTATGGGAGTTATCATGCAATGTGTCTATACTAAGATCCTTGTAGATCTCACGAAAAATGGGAGTAAGAGTAATTAAAAGGGCACTCAAAAATCCAATGTTGTTCTAGGGGTCCCACTGAAAAGACATGCACCCATGCCTAAAGGTTGGTGGCTTCTCTGGATTCAGTATTCAAAAACAAAAGAAGAAAAGAAAAAGAAAAAGAAAAGAAGAAAAACAAAGTGCCACAAAACAAAAATCACTCCTCCCTTGAACAAAACATCAAGTGATCGTATGACTTGTTGTTTTGGTACTTTCATAATCACTCATCATGGGATGAACCAATGCGGTGTCATTGATCAAAGGAATGGATTTGGTCCTGATCTTGGAACAACGGGTTAATGACATGTTAATCATGCTTCACACACAGGATTCACTATGCCCTGGGTCAGTTACCTCATGTCCCAATCTCTACAATCCCTGCTATCCCCATCTCATCTCGATATTCATGTAATTGTAACTCGTGTCTTGTGTAGCATAGAATTTTTACCTCATTCTAGTGATATTTACATGTGTGTGTTTTGTGGAATTAGTATGGATTAAGTTTAACCCTTTGAGTGCCCACAGACACTTTTAAGTGTGGTTACGCGAGGGCATTAAAGGTTGGAACCTGCTTTGGGGAAGATCCACTTGTGTAATCTCTTGTAATTCTCACTTATAACATAGCTAACACACACCATTTATTACCCTTAGCATAATTGTAAATATTTTTCTTTCCCTTATTACTACCTCTCTGAATAATAACATTCCTATGCACCATCACATAGCCTTTTTCTTATCACCCGAGTTTTTATTCATCAGTTACACCATACATAATTATTCGTGTCTTCAAGATGAAATAATTTACCCTAGAACCTTTTAATATGTGCCACATGTCCTTAATTCCCACTTTCCATTCTAGAAAAACCTTAAAAATTTGGGTTTTTTCCTCAAGACTAAACATTTTTAGGCTGCGATATCGCGTACAGAATATAGCGGCCAATGCGATATCGCATATCTAATATATCATATGTGATATCGCGTCCCTATAATCTATAAATAGCAAAGCCCCCCCCCCCCCACAACACTTAGAATTTTTTCACAATTCACATGGGGGAGTTTTCAAATTTTTTCTCTGCGACTTGTGATTGAGCGACCCTTGCTTTTCTAACTATATCTCGCTCGCTGGTACTCCAATTCTAATTCTGTCTTAACCTGCTTGAACTTGGGGTGTTCAGCTTAGTCGTGGGGAAGGGACATATGCTGAATAGCACATAACTTTTTTTGGAAATTTTCATCTCCCAAAGGACATCATTAAGGGTAATTAATTATAATAATAAGGATACTTGTGCCAACAATCATTCGATCCCTAGGTATACTAGGAAACTAAAATTGGAAAACCATCTAAGTAATAGGACTCACTATTATAATCATTCGAGAAACATCACATGGAGATAGAATACAATTGAATTAGTTAAGGCAAGCAGTAAGGTATAACTTAACTTTAGAAACAACCTTACTAACACTTGACCCTGTGTGATTGCAAATGGTCCCAAAACATGGACAACGAAAAGGTCCTACTCAAGGTGGAAGAAAACGATCTCGGAGAGGCGGAAGATAAGATCCTGCTGAACAACATATAGAATAGGAGGAACAATCATTCAGCATTCACCAAGAAGATCCTCCTACTGTACAGTCTGGGTAGGCAGAAGGAGGAGTTGCTATAGCGCTTGAACAGGGACAACATCTCACGTTGTCCCAAGATTATGTTCAGGCCATCCATGAAAGGTCCACCCTCACTACGGTGATTATGGAATTGAACTTTGAATCTTTTATAGAGTTCGCTCCTAAGACTATTAGGGATCACCTCAAAGGATCTTCCTTATGGCCTATCCTTTCTGAAAGTGGTGCACCTAGGGGAGACATACCAATTCTAGCACAACAAAGAACAAAGCACCACAGTCAATATTTATGGTGTAATAGTTGATTTCTCTGTGCAAGCCATTTCAAAAGTGTTAAACCTTCTAAATACAAGACCAAAAGTTGCTCAGCTATCCACCCATTCAGACCCCGATGTACGACAGGTTTGTTTAGAAAGGGCTTATGGCAGGGAGAAGATGTTTGGAGAGTTGATGACGGAAGAGAGGATTTACTTCAAGATTGGAACATATCACCTCTTCCCCATGAAGGGATTGAAAAGAATATCAATGTATGTGGTGAGAGGATGTGCAATGCTGATGGAAAAGGTTGATGCTAACCTATCTCATCTATATTCTACGAAGATCCTAAGGTGGTTTGAGGAATGAAAGACAGGGAAAATGGTGTTGCCTTTCCCTTGTCTTATCAAGAAGTTGTGCCAATGTGCTGGTATCAAAGGATATACTAATGATGTCCTCTAAAAAGCCCAGAATGCTTCATATGCTAAATTGTTAAAGTCACCAGCTCCAAGGAAAATCATTGGTGAGACTTTTGGACTAGAACAAGAAGAAGAATAGACGGCTGGACCAACTACAACTCAACTTGCAGGACCCAATCGACCTCCAAGTACAAGACCCAGCCAACAATAGGAAGTATGACCTAGCACGAGCCAAGACCAACCACCGTCACTGCAAGACTATAGACTGTTGATGAGCCATCTCAGGGCCATCGTTGAGATGGTCAGTTAGGGGAGCCGTGATGATGCAAATCTCTTCCGTATCATCGATGATGTTGTACGGCCAATGATTTATTTGGATCATACTAGGGGTGAAGTGTCCATCCACATAGGAGGACAGGAAAGTACTTGGTCACAAAAAATCTCGGGAAATGCTGCATCTTTCCAAGTGCAACTAGAAACTAGTGAAGGGGCCAAAATGGTGGTCATGCAACACTAGAATGCAGTGAGAGCCATAGAAGTGGTTACAAACCACATCAAAGAATCATTTGATGTACCTATTGTACCACCAGCAGATCTCATAGGAGCATGAGATGCTTAAACTTTGGTCGGAACCTCAATGACTCTTGCTGAAGATAAAGATGTGCTTGATCGATTGCTACAAATAGGGCAAGTAATGATGTCCCTATTTGACATCCCTTAAGATGTTATAGCAATTTAGTCAGACCTCATTTTTACTAAGGGGAAGCTGGTCTTGATAGAGGTGAGGGCCGAGCATGTTGAAGCAGAAGTCCAAAAATTGCAAGAAAAGCTTGTAGCCCTACAAGCAGCATAGCGAGACACTTTTCAATTTGTTCCTACAGACCAACTAGACAAATTTAAAACTGAGAAACTTACAAAGCTACTAACAGAGAATAAAAATGTGGCTAAAGAGAAAGAGAAGGTTGTTTGGGATGCCTCTATAGCACAGGCACAAACTCATGTGCATATCAAGTCACTCAAGGCCTTACAAGAAGAGAACAAGTAGCTTGTTGCAGACAACCTTCAATTGATCACTGTGGAAAAGCAAAAGAATGTTCTTGAGGAACACTTCCATCAATTGTGAGAACAATTCATCCAGGTCAACTAAGACATGAGCCATTTAGCCAAAGAGAATTGAACCCTCTCAATGGAGGAGGTATGCACCATTCATCAAAAGTCAACTATCAAGATAAGCGTGTGGCAAAATGAGGCTAAACAACACAAAAAGCTAAAGGAGAACTTTTGAGACCAAGTGGGGATGTACAAAAAAATCTTGGAGATGGAGATCCATATGGCCAAGGCTCACATCAATGCTATTAGTGCCCAACACACTAACTGGGGGGCCATATTGGACACATATGCCTTTGCCCACTAGGTGGAAGTTAAAAACTGGGACCTGCAGATCTAAGATCTTACTGAATACATGGAGTTGAAAAACCTGCAGTATGCCAACCTTGCCATGTTAACAATAGGGTGCTTGAGGACAGAGCTTAAACAATAGGTAGCTACCACCCACATCAAATACGAAACAAAATTTGCAAAACGCAAGAAGGTATTACAACAATTGGAGGTTGAAAATTCTAAACTTGAGGTGGTAAAGGCAAGCTACAAAGGTTAGAAAGGTGTCACAATAGATTTGGCTTGATGGCTAATAGATTTCCAAGAATATAGAGACAAAGGTAGATCCTATGAAGAGGAACGACAGGTATTTGTGGCCTGGTATGTCAAGGCCAATCAAATGTTTTCACAACTACCTTGCCCATGGAAAGTTTCGACTCTATCAAACATCGAAACATTACCATGGATGGCACAAGATCCATGGACTGAAGAGGAGAAACTCTAGGCCATACTTCAACACCATCAAAGCCAAAGACCTAGAGCACAAGACAAAGGGAAAGTGCCAATGGAGGAGCCACCACCACTAGGAACTACATGAGTTCCAAAAATTTTGTAGTTGTAGTACATTCTTTGTGTGGTGTCCCAATTTTGTTTTGATTCCACACTATAGCATAAACCCATTCTTACTATTCAATAATCCCATACCTATCCACTGTGTAATCATTGTAACTCGAGGATGAGTTTTCATTCAATCAAGGGGGTATGATGAGTTGCATTTTGTGTCGACCACGATATTGCATACGTGATATCGCAGCCCATCTCCTCATCTATAAATAAGAGGTAGATAGATGCAGGGAGAAAGTTTTGAAGTTAGTTTTAAGTTATTTTTTAGTTTAAGTATTTTAATTTCTTTCTCTCCCTTTTCCTCTCTGTGTATGCCCGTAGTGTGGTGATTGTAATTATACGACATCGTTATTCAAGTGTGACGTACTTGGACATGCACATGAATGAAAATAAAGATTGAGATTACTTCATCATTGCAACATTCACTTAGCTTAATTATGTAATTAATTGTTACTTACTACTTTCCTAGTTAATATCTCTCACCCTTAAACTCCTGTTAAATGCAGAATGAGTACAACTTGATTACAAGCATTTAAATGCAACTACTTGCTAACCCAGTAGTGTACCTAGGATCTATGCTTGGTAATCCCAGTGGTAGTCATGCACGAAGTCCAAGATGTGTACGGATAATCAAGGAACGAATGCTCATCGCACTTAGGCTAGCTAGATTCTCTCTCACCCTTTCTCTCTTAGCTTAGTTAATATTATTTTCCATTATCTTCAGGAGTAGCATTAGGTTAGAAACCATATCATATACCTCACTTTGGAATAAACCATATGTGACAAAGCTAATACTAGTCCAGGTAGGAAGATAGTAAACTACGACGTAAGGCTAACTGTCTAGATACCACAGCTAGCTCGTCTATGGAGTTTGATCGGATCGTGCATGAAATGCTCGTATTCATATGGTTGAGTGTAGGGGTACCTCACCACTCATCAATTGAGAATAAATGATATGTTTCAATTTTAAAATAGATCCTTTCTACTGTATAGAATCCATTATATTGGATCTAACATTTAGAATGTTTAGTGGCTTAGCTATTACTTCAATTGAATATGGTGGCATTGTGATCCCTTCTATCTTCACCATAGCATTATCTTGTTTTTTATTTCAAGATTGGTATACTTATCCTAGGTATCATTCACTATTACATGAGATTATGGGTCATAAAGGAGAGGCTTGGATTTGCTCACAAATATCAAAAGGGGAAAACTCTATGAATGGTCCAAATTTTAATTCCATTATGATAGTGGACATGATGGACTTCTCTTGAATTTCTTGGAGACACTCATTGGAGAGTGTTAAGCATTATCCTTACTTAGGAGTAGGCAACACACTAGCTTCTACTTGCACAAATTTCCCTATTGCAGGTATTGACTAATGGATGTTGTAAGATTGGACCTCTTCTCTACAAGTGGAGTCTATTCTATTAGGAGGCATTTGCAATCATGTAAAAATTTTAAGATTACCCATATTTTCTCGAGTTCTTGGATTTGATTAGAAATTATTCCTTAATATCAATCTTAGTTTTAAATGGAATTGCAAAGTTAGAAAAATTTTGTAACATAGATAAATCCTTCTATAAGAAAAAATACTTAATTAGAGAAATTTTTAATATTTACAAGCAAATTTTTCCTTTATTACCTATCATAGTCATTAATTTCTTGTTTAGAGTATGTTTGAATGGTTATTTGAGAAGAATTATTATGTTTACTAGCCTTTGTAATGTTAAAATATGATATTTCTTATTACTATTATCCTTACTTTATTCTTCTAGGCATTATAAAAATTTGGTGCAATTCATGCAAACTACACACAGTACTATCCCCCATGACTAAGTTGGTTACTTTGTAAGGAAAAAGAAATGAAAATTGCTCAATTTGGAGTTATGATGATGAAGATATGGCTCTTGGAGGTTCAGAGGTTAAAGAAATAACATGAACTCCCTATGTGTGAAATGAGATAATGAAAAAATTTGTTAAAACCTTGCACTAGATATAGATTTTTATTAGGGATACATCGTAGATATGATAACATGGATATGATATTGTAGGGGCTTATACATCATATCTACATTATCATTGTTGACAATTTCAAGATTTTGTGTGATTTTTTATGGAAAAATTAGATAAATTGAATATTCTAGAAGGTATAACGAAGGTCTAGAGGGTTCCTAATTATAGGTTATGCTCAAAATATAAGAATTTAGCATTGAGAGTATGTAAAAAATAAGTTTGGGCAAAGTAAGTCAATTAAGTTTGTAGGAGATGATTGGTCAAAACTGTCAAATAAATGATCAAAGATGAGTATAAAGGAAAAATAATAATGATCATATGAGTGTTCTTGGAGGCACAAGATGATGTGCAATTTCTCATCAAGTATGAGGCACAAGAGTATACAAGTGGATCCTCCCCAAAGTAGGCTCCAACCCTTAGTACCCTTATATAACCACACCTACAAGTATGCATAGACACTCAAAGAGTTAAATGTAAAACGTACATGTCTTCCAAAAACATAGATGTTAGTATCACCTCAACAAGAAAATAAAACTATATTATACAAAACCTCCAAATTATTATTGTATATAACAGTGAGGTGAAATGGTAGTAGCAAAGATTGCAGAAAATGGGACATGAGATTTTACCATAGACATAATGAATTCTATGTGTGTTTCATGGTTAAAATAATCATTAGCATTTCCATTCAAGATCTAAACCAAGTCCATATCACTTACCATTGACATCACATTATATCATCTCAAAATTAACACCCACAAGGCTAGCACAACTATTAGAAATACTAACACTTGGAAATGAAGTTTAAGGAAGCAATTTATTAACAACACATTTTAATTTTAAAAGAGACTTGACTATTGGATAGAGGAGTACTTTTAGGCATGGGCGACATGTCTTTCTATCCTAGTAACTAATGTAAGTTCAAGAAACCTTGAAATTTCTGAGAAGATGCTTACCTTTAGGTATGGGTAACATGCCTTTTTAGTCGACCCCTAGAAATTTGTATTTTGTAAATTTATTATGTTATTACTACGTCAACCTTATCAAGGACTACCTTCAAGCATGGGTAACATGTTTTTCTAGTGATATGATAAGGTAACACTTATTTTAGAACATACTTCCATTTTCTGTTATAACTCAAGTAAATAATACAACTTAATAGGAGAATAAGACTTATAGTAGTAGCTATAGAAAATCCACAAGTCCCCTTGATGTCACACCATGTTCATTTCCACTTGGTTCTTCACTTTTCTATCTAGGAATAATTATCACAAATTTATTTTAGTCTTATTATGAAAAGAATATCATTATGTCCATGATAATAACCTATTATTATTGGAAATGAATGGATGGATGATGTGGTCTCACTATATATGCAATTAGTCCTTTAATGATTTGGTATCATAAGGTGAAATTCTCATTACTTTGACTACATCTTATTTTATCCCTTTATACTTTATTAGAAAAATTAGAAAAAATATTTTCATGAAAGATAGTAAAAATCATAGAAAAATGGTAAGAATAGATGTATAAAGAATTTGAAAGATATTAACAAATGAAAGATGATTAAGAAATTTGAAAAGTATAAAAGAATATAAAAGATATCAAATAATGTAAAAATTGGTAAGAAATGTGAAAAGTATAATAAAAAATTGTAAACCAAAATATTATAAAACTAAAAAGTTAAAATGCACATATCAATCTCTAATTCAAGATAAGGTACCTCCCTCATGATTGAACTCATGGGCAAGTATTTGAAAAATGGACCCTAGATCCCTAGGATCATACACTCTATGCTTCTTATTTGTCATCCTTAGTAATTCAGATTTTCATTTATTATCCCATGTGACATTTATGATAATCAAATTTTGATCATTAGGAGATACATATCTTGTTGGACTAGATAATATTCTTATTTTAGATGATCCAAATATGTTTTCTTGTTTACTCTTAATTTCAAATTTTGAATCCCCATGTTTACTACTTGTTGGTTTATGATCATGGTTTAGGATATTCTTTTGTAAGATCTTGATTTGGGTCATTTTCTTGGGGTCAGAGTTGATAAGTGGGTTAGATGTTTCCATGCATGTTTTGGAAAGTTTCATGTTCTCATTTCTTAATCACTTGATATCTTTTGGTTTAGTGTCCATTGTTTCTTTTTGTATACACACTTATTTTTCACATTTTCTGTGGGCTGATATAAGGATCATGTTGACATTCTAAAATTTTTGTCCACAAGTGTAGCCTTCTTTATTGTAAGTAATGCATAGAATTCTTTGTATCTATATGGATCTATACTTATTTTCCTTGGAAATTTTCAAGGACAAGTCTCTCATTCCTAGCTGAGCATCAATTAAGCTAAGCCATGCTCTTCTCATAATGATCGAAAAGTCCCTATTATCATTCTTTACATTGATCACCAAAAAATATACTAGATAAGACTACCCATTAATAGTGATCACCACATTTTCTATTTGTCCCAAGGAAATGACAACTAATTGATTTGCAAGCTCTATTCTTATATTGCACTTCTTTAATGGTGGTAGGTTTCATGCCTTATGTGTTTCTTAAGATATTAAGTTAATTCCAAAACTTAAATCTAGTAGAGCTTTGCATGGTATGTTTTCTGTAATTTGTAAATAACTCAAAGTAATTCCAAGATCTATTGTTTTCTTATGAAGAGTTCATAGTTTTATCCAATCTGCTATTGTATTAGCTAACATGATAGTTATAATCTTTTGGATTGGTTGTTGTGGAAGCATGATTGTTGTAAGAGGATTTGTCATAGGAGGAACATGATTGGATGAAGTCTTAGCTCTACTAGCCTTTTCTGGACTTGTACTAAAGAAAAGACATTTCCTAGATTTACCTTTAGTATTTCTGGTATAATCTTCTCTCTGTATATTCGCTACCCTAGTAGCACTTTTTTGCTATGGTTGTGATGGTAGTTCTTCTTGTATAACTAGTGGAAGTAGTGAAGGTAATGTAGTAGGAGCTTGGAATGAGGAATCAGCTACTTTGGTGTATAGTAAGGAGAGGACGTATAGATAGAAGTGTTCCCAAGAGAGATTGGATGTTGGATGAAGTATCCATAGGGATCAAGATTCCTATACGAATGTTGTTGCCTTGGTGGTGGCATTTCCCATGCTTGTGGTTGTTACCATTATTGCTAGTATTGCTCTTGTAGTTGAGGATAAGCTCCACTTAGATAATATGATTACTTGTAGGGCTATCTGAAATTACCTTGCTGATAAGGTAATTGTTTGGGCATTTGCTTCCTAAAAAAATTTGGATTGAGTACGTATGTTCCATATTCTTGTAAGTGGACCATAATAGGGTAGCATTCCTTAGGATGTTGATATTGGCAAACTTCTCACCCTTCATCATCATCTAAATTAGAGTCCATTACTTTCTCTACTATAGCAACTTTTCCTTTGTGCTTGTAGTTTTCACGTCCATTGTCTCTTCTCTTCTTCTCATGTTTGCTTCTGTTTAAGGCTTGTTCAGTCCTTTCCTCTGCTATCTTTAGTGTTTTAGTGAACTTTTCATCTACATAATTCCACATTTTCTCTACCTTTTTTGTAAGTCTATTGACTAATTTTTGAATTGGTAGATTCAACTATTGGATTGTTAATGAGTGGCGAGGTATCCCTACACTCAACCATACGAATACGAGCGTTCATGCATGATTTGGTCGAACTCTACAAATGGGCTAGTTGTGGTTTTTAGATAGTCACACGTTGATCATAGTTTGCTATCTTCCCACCTAGACTAGTATTTGCTTTGTCACGTATGGTTTAGTCTAGAGTGAGGTGTATGATGTGGTCCTAACTAATGCTACTCCTAGAGACAATGGAAAATAACTCGTTTAAAATAAGAGAGAGTGGGAGGAGAGAATCTAATCTAGCCTAAGTGTGATGAGCATCCATTCCTTAATCTTCTGTACACATCTTGGACCTCGTGTACTACTATTGGGATTACCAAGCGTAGGTCCTAGGTACGCTACTAGGATACCAAGTAGTCACATTTAAATTCTTGTGATTAAGTCAACTCATTCCATGTTAATAGTATGAAATGTAAATGGCAAGAAAGTAAATATTAACTAAAGAAAGCAGTAAATAAAAATTAAAATAAATAAGAGTTAAGTGGATGCTGCAATGATGAAGTAATCTCGATCTTTATTGTCGGTCATGTGTGCGTCCAAGTATGTCACACTCAAATAAAGGTTCTGTATAATTACAATCATCACACTGCAAGAATGCACTAGGGAAGAGAAAGAATTGAATTAAAAATGACTACTTCTATGACTAAAAAACTAACTCTCCTTCTTGTGTGCCTAAGGGTGTATTTATAAGCCTACACAGGAATCACGATATTGTGTATTCGATATCATTATTTAGGTTGTGATATCGCGTACCCAATATCATGGATCCGATATCAGGGGTCCAATATCAGAGCTTGAAAAATCATGGTTCATCATACCCCCACAACTGAATGAAAACTCATCCTTGAGTTGAACAAAATGAGAAGCTTAATTGGTTACACAGTGGATAGGTATGGGATTATTAACTAACTAGGAATTTATTCATGCCACAGTGGAGAATTGAATATAACAAAATTAGGACACGAACATAAAATTACAAAACTACAAAATTTTGTTGGAACTCATGTGGTTCCAGGTGGCAGTGGTTCCTCCATAGGTTACTTCCCCTTGTCTTCTGCTCTAGGTTTTGGGATTTGATGGCTCATGATACTATTGCTAGGATTACCAAGCACATGTCCTAGGTACGCTACTGGGATACCAAGTAGTCATAATTAAATGCTCATGATTAAGTCATACTCATTCCACATTAATAGCATGAAATGTAAATGGAAAGAAAGTAAATATTAACTAAAGAAAGTAGTAAATAATAATTAAAATAAATAAGAGTTAAGTGGATGCTGCAATGTCAGTCATGTGCATGTCCAAGTACATCACACTCAAGTAAAGGTTCTGTACAATTACAATCATCACACTATGGGCATGCACTAGGGAAGAGAAAGAATTGAATTAAAAATGACTACTTCTATGATTGAAAAACTAAATCTCCTTCTCATGCACCTAAGGATGTATTTATAGGCTTGCAGAGGAATCACGATATCATGTATCCGATATCATTATTTAGGTCATGATATCGCATACCCAATATCGTGGATTTGATATCATGGGTCTAATATCAGATGTTGATAAACCATGGTTCATCATACCCCCACAACTGAATGAAAAGTCGTCCTCAAGTAGAAAAAAATGAGAACAACCTCAATTAGTTACACAATGGATAGGTATGGGATTATTGACTAACTGGGAATTTATTCATGCCATAGTGGAGAACTGAATACAAAAAAATTGGGACACAAACATAAAATTGCAAAATTACAAAATTTTTTTTGAACTCATGTGGTTTCGGGTGGTGGTGGTTCCTCCATAGGTCACTTCCCCTTATCTTGTGCTCTAGGTTTTTGGATTTGATGGCTCTAAAGGAGCACCTGGAGCTTTTCCTCTTTAGTTCGAGCATCTTGTGTCGTCCATGTTGATGCTCCAATGTTTGATGGAGTCAACACTTCCCAGGGACATGGAAATTACAAAAACATCTAATTTTCTTTAACATACCAGGCCACAAATAGTCGTTGTTCCTCCTCGTAGGCTCTAGCTTTATCCTTATAGTCTTGGTAATCTATAAATTGTCAAGCCATGTCCTTCACGACATCTTTCTACCCCTAGTAGTTAGTCTTGACCACCTCTATCTTAGAATTTGCAACTCCTAACCTCTACAAAGTTTTCTTGTGCTCAACAAATTCTATTTCATATTTTACATAGGTGGTATCTAGATACTTCTCCAACTTTGTTCTTCGATGTCCTACTATTAACATGGCTAAACTGGCATACCATAGGTTTGCCAATTCCATGTACTCTGTAAGATCTTGTATGTGTAAGTCCCAACTTTTGAGCCCTACCTGGTGGACGAATGCATATGTATCTAGTATGGCCTGCCAATGAGTGTGTTGAGCACTAAAGTTGTTAATGTGGGCATTGGCCATATGGATTTTTTTTGATGACTTGCTTATACATTCCCACCTATTCCCTGAAGTGTTCTTTTAACTTTTCATGTTTCTTGGCCTCATTTTGCCACGTGCTTATTTCAATGGTCGTTTTCTAATGGATTGCATGTACCTCCTCCATTGAGAGGGTTTTATTCTCTCTGGCCAAGTGATTCATGTCCTAGTTAGCCTTGACTAACTATTCTCGTAGCTACTAAAAATTTTCTTCAAGAACATTCTTTTGTCTCTCCACAGTGGTCAGTTGAAGATTATCTGCACTGAGCTATTTATTTTCTTCTTGTAAGGCCTTGAATGCTTTGGCATGGGTGTATGTTTGCACTTTTGCCTTGGAAGCATCCCAATTGGCCTTCTCTTTCTCCTCTACCACCCTTTTATTATCTGCCAATAATTTATTAAGTTGCTCTGTCTTGAGGGATTCTAGTTGATCTGTGGGAATGAATTGAGATGGATCCTGCTGTGCAGCTTGTAAGGTGACGAGCCTCTCGTAGAGTCTTTGCAACTCTGCCTCTACATGCTCATCCCTAATCTCTGCCATGACCAACTTCCCCTTGGTGAAGATGAGGTTTGATTGTGTTGCTGTGACATCTTGCAGGATGTCAAACAAGGACATCATCACTTGTCTCGTTTGCAGCAATCGATCAAGAACATCTGCATGCTTCGCAGGAGTCATTGAGGGATCAACTAGAGTTTGAGCATTGTGTTCTCCTATGAAATCCATTCTTGGCACAATAGGAACATTGAAGGACTCTTTGATGTGGTCTGTGACCACTTGTATAGCTCTCATTACATCTTGGTGCTGCATGACCATCACTGTGGCCCCTTCACCAGTTTCTAATTGCACTTGGAAGGATGCAACGTTCCCTGAAATCTATTGTGACCAATGCATCTTCCCTCCTCCTGTTTGAATAGACACTTCACCCCTTGCACGATCTATAGAAACTGTGGGTCATACGGTGTCATCAATAACCCAGAAGAGATTGGCATCATCATGACTTCCCCAGCTGACCGTCTCAGTGATGGCCCTGAGATGGCTCACTAACGGTTGGTAATCCTATGGTAGTGGCAACGGTTGGTCTCATTTGCCTCATGAGGGTTGCTTAGAGCATGGATTGCTAAACATTTAGGTGGTAAGATAATGTTTCCCTATAGATCTCTCCATCTAAGTTGTTCATCATAGTAATAAATAAATGTAAAATTAGGATAATAAGGATCACTGCAAGCATAAGAAATCATGGTTTGCATTGGTGCACTCCAATATTCTTCTTTATAATCCTTGTTATGAATTTCATTAAATTCAATAGTAGGTGGATATTTTTCCTTAGTTGTAGAAGCCATGTTAAGTGTTTCACGCTTAAGTGTGTACTTATGAAAAGATTAATCTAAGTATAAAAACTATACTTTGTGATGCTTGATACAATGAACTTTGTAAAACCAACTACCTAGCAAACATTGACACATCCCTACTAATAGCATTAATGATGAGCAATTGGATATTCTAACACTTAACATCATAAGTCACAAATGTTCATGTGTGACTAGACCGTAATCCATGGATGGGCAATGTAAGTATACTAGTAGTTGATGCTCAGTTCATGATCATTATCTTCTCACTTAGAGTTAGCAAAATGTAAATCGTATAGTTCAACTCTTGGTGAGGTATATGATCTATTGATATGGTGTGACTTAATAACATTAAGTGCCAACATGGTAAAAGTAATTGTAAATTCTATGTCTATGTGCAATTAAAATATAAAGCTATTCTATCCTCTTGATGTTAAGCAACCATTCCTAGTCTACCATACACATCATGGATTGATGTAACTATTACTCAGATTACCAAGTAATTTCACTCTTAAGAAAATCAAGCGAAGTCACTATTGGATTACCAAACAGTTACACTTTATGCTCGAAACTGGTTGTACTTATTATGCCTTACTAATAGAATTGGAAACGTAAAGGACTTAGATAATGTAAATGACTTAATGAAAGTAAACATGATGGAAAGTAAAAATTAAGCTAAGTGAAAAGCTACAATGATGAAAAACAATCTCAATTTTTATTTCCATTCATGAATTGCATCTACAAAGAATCCACTTGAATAAATATTTTGTACAATTGTTGGTCACCACACTGTGGGTATTCACTCTAACTCTAACTCTAAGTCATGAAAACAAAAAGCAAGAATTTTGCTAAGTGTTGGTCAAAAGCTATTATTTTGATGCAATGGTGGGTTGGTATTTATAGGCATGACCATGGTCCACTACATTGCATGTACAATAACATATGCTGAGCTACCATATTGTAGCCTAAATATATAAATGTTTTATCATCCACATATTCAAAATTTCATTGTCCCTTATTAAAATTTTTTATATTTTTTAATGCATTTGACATAGTCAACATCTTTACATTTCTTATTTCTAATATTTATGAGTTCATATATAAAATTTTCTCCATTCTTTGTAATATAATCTTTTCATAGAAACAATCCAAGACCTTATGTGTGACTTACTACTAATTTTGTGTCCTTTATCCTTTTGTATATAAGCTTATCTTCTTGGTTCTCACTTTGTTATCATTCTGTAAAGTGTTTTTTCTTATTTTGGATATAATTTTTAGAATAATCCTAATTTCAAATGCTTTTTTAAGCAATGTATTTTTAAATAAAGCTAGATTGTTTTTCTTCAAATACTATTATTTCATGCATTTAGTTCCTTTTCTCATGCTATCTTTGAAAAAAAATCCCTAATTATCAAACAATGCTAAGTTGTAAGGATTTATCTAATAATAATATTTTAGTCTTTACATATGGCCCAATCTCTTTTGTGTAGTAAGAAATAGTTGCTTTACATTTTATCTATATTGTTCTTATATGTAATTAATTGTGTGAACTTCTTTTGAAAATGAGTATTGCAATTACAAGATTACAAACACTTGCAATTTGCAACATTGAATCTCCCATGATAAAAAATTCTAAGATTTTTTAAGAATCAACAGCAAGTGTTGAACAAAAAAAAAGTTCAAGAGAGTACAAAATTATAACGAATATGAATATCTAATCCATTCTTATAAGTGTAGTTTTGGATCCTATGATTTATGTAATATGTGTGATGAAGTTTATGTCTTATGTGAAGTGGTTTTGGATCTTAGGATTGTAATCCATTCTATCAATAAACTTTAAGTGTGATGTAAAATGTGGAATAGATAATAGCATGATTCACGTTACTGTATAGGGGATCCTATGCTATCCCATTCATATAGGAATGAATGTCATTTAAAGGATAGATATTTAGGTGTAGAAATATATTGTGTTAATGAAGATTTGTTGATGAATAACCATTAACAAGGATGCATTAATGAATATATGTTAACATTCTAGGACATTTACCTATAAATATTCATTTAATAAGAATAATTAATAATCACATTTTCATTCTATCTTGGCCATACTCTTTCAATGTGACTCCTTAAAATTTGACTATATGTATGAATTAAAGCTTGTGAAAAAAACAAGTGAACTGAAGTTGAATAATATTGGATTTTTTATTATTGTGACTAATTTTTACATTAAAACTATTTTTTAGTGCATAATAAAATATATTTTTTTCTTCAATGAATAATAAAATGTATTTCACAAAATGTTAAGTATTATGTATAGTATTTACCAAAACTAAAAATTTCTAAGCCTAAATACTTTTGTAAGATGATAATAATGTTCGTTCAAAATGAATTTGTTAAAATATGGATTACCATAGATCATCATAATCATCATCTTATCATTATTCTAAGAATGTAGAATTAGCAAGCTTTCTCAATGATAGTGATCATAAAATGAGCTTCTAGGAATAGTGGTGTTGTTGAAGGCAAGGCATAACAATGCCAAATATAGAATTATAGGAATTATAAATAAGCTATAGAGATGCCTTTACAAGGGTTGTAATAAGCTATCTATACCAAAACAACATGTAAGACCTTTCCTATAATCTTTAGGATTTTTACTATTCAATCTATCTTGCTTCTAGGAGAAGACATCTCCCTTTCTCCATGGCATCATTAGCCATGGACTCTTCTATGGACTTTATAATAGAAATTAGGATTAATACCATAAAAATTTTACTTTAAAAAAATGTTTCCACTTATGAAAATAAGAAATTTTAAAACTATTTGCTATGTCATTTTGTCTACAAGGGACCATACTCTTGTTTAAACCAAATCCAAGATTGGTATTATAGAAATAGAAGAATATTTATACCTAGTGATGAGTTTCGGTCTGTCATGTCGACTGGGCCTTGTCAACATAGTCAGTTATGTCACTTTCACTTTCACATATTATTTATATCATTAGATGAACTCAAGGTCAACATCACTTTCACACAACATATAACTACTAAACATACTAATAATTTTATTTCTTTTGCAAAATGTCTTCTTCCCATATGCATGAAAATGTCAAACTACTAGTCCCATAGGAGTGCAAAGTGGTATATACCCATCCAGATGAGCATGTACTAAACTTCACCTTCATCCTACATTAGGATGAGCAATTGCATTGGCATGACATGGAGGGAAATATTGGATTGTCTCCTGATCGATTTATGCCTAGGATGCTATTTCAAACCCTTTAGAGGTTAGGCATCTCAGATCTTCATGAGGAATATGTTGTGGATGATCATGACACTCAGGATTACCATCCCACAGAAACATAATGCAAGTGAGATCAACACTAGGAAAATCACCATAACCTTGCAAAAGGAAAACACTTTAGTAACCCATTATTCCTACTCAATCAAGATGATAATGAGGATCCTCCATTTGAGGGTTCTCAACATGAAAACTCTCCACCCCCTGTTGTTACTAATGAGGTTGTGACCCTAAACCTACAATCATAATTCATCAACCAGGTTCAAGAAAAAGTGACAGTTAGGATAGGGACTTGAGTAAACATCACAATAGCAAGGGATCTAAGGATGGTGGTCGTAATGAGTAGAAACATGGTAGTGGATACCATGGTGGCGATGGTGGTCCACCTTTTCCTTCATCTTCTTCATTTGATTTTGAACATTCCTCTTCATCTACTGGTTCTCATAGAAGTTGTTGTTGAAATAATCATGATGAAGGTGATCAATGAAACAACAATGACCATGAAGGCCACCAAGACCAAATGGGTGGTCAAAACCATCATCGATGTCATCGACATAGTGATAATGATGAACCTTTGTTGGCAACTCGAAGCATGCTCAACATTGCAAAGGCAGTAAAGATCCCAACCAAGCATGTGAAAGACAGTAGGATCAAGAATTTATACATGAATAATATCCCAAGATTTGAGGTGGGATACAACTCTAATTCACAAACACATCTACAAGCTTTCCATGATGCATGTGCCTTATAGAACATAGAAAATGAATGGTAGAAACTCAAGCTCTTCCCTAGGATACATTAAGAAAGCTAAAATCTTGTAGTGGTCCTTGGAGCTAGAATCTATCTATAGATGGAGTACCATGTTAAAGCTATTCAACAACAAATATCAAACATGCTCTAGAGTGTCTAATATGATGAGGCAAATCCAAGGATGGAAACAAGGAACACATGAACCCTTGGATGCCGCTATGGGCAAATATTATTCACTCTTACACTAATGCCCTAGGCATGGTTATTCCCATAGAGAACAATTTTCCACATCATAGATGGGATCAGAGTAGAAACTAGAAGAACTCTTAGGGTGTATGCCCAAGGGAGATTGTCTGAACTAAGAGCTCATCAAATCCAAAGGCTAATAGAGCAAGTAGCAAAAGAAGAAGGTGAGTTATGAAAGAGGGAAAGTGCAAAAGAGTATAATAGGGACTCTTCCATCAGGAAACGAGAGGTCCAATTTTGTGATGAGGAGGAGTCACTACTCGATGAAGTGATGAACAAGAAATCCTTGCCTATCCAAAAAAAAATTTATGATATTTCAGCAAAGGTTGATAAATTATGAAACTCTTTACATGAAAAATTCCAAATTTTTATGAAGATTGCTAAAGAATCCAAAGAGCAAAATAGTGATCATAACTATAGAAAGCAAAAACAAGCTAAACATGCCTACCAAAGAGGTAAGGGCAAAACTACTATCATTGAGGAAGTTGTGGAGATAGACTCCAAAGATGATGTTGGTTGTGACATCTATCAATAAAAACATCCAAAGGGGTGTTGCCCCATGGTGTCACACTTACAAGAGTTTGGGGTGTATGCATTAAATCCTTGACTAATGCATAGGAAAGCACCTAGACAATTACCTTATCCTCAAGGAAATCCAAGGCAGTTCCACCAGCAACAATAAGCTTACTACCCAAGTGGAGCTCCACCACAATCATATGAGCAATACCAATAGTGGCATCAACCACAATCATCGAGAATGCTACCACCAAGGCAATAGTATCCTTATAGGCAACCAGATCTGTACAAATACTATATTCAGCAACCTATCTCTCCAAGAAGTTTTGCAAGTCATATCTCATTTTAGCATCACTATTACCCTCTCGAGTGCCATCTAACACATTTACCATCTACTCAAGGAGAAAACCCATATTCATAATACCCTCTGCATTCATTTACACATACACCTCCACCCTCAACCTAGCTACCTTTTGCTCCATCTATGCAAGGTGAGATTCCTCCATAGTTGTAGCAATGAAATGCTACAAGGGTTATACATTCACAATTGGCTTTCCAGCTAAGTGGCTCAGACAATCGATCTAGAAAAAGACCCTTCTTCTGACCTAACAATCCTCTCCAACCCTCACAACCTAGTATAGTTGATCACCCTACATCTCAAGTACCCTCATCCTATGCATCAAATACCTTCAAGTTCCCTTCAAACCAAATGTCACATTGGATATGCATTATGATGCTAACTCATGCTAGTTTCGATTGGAACAATGCTGGTAATCTTCTCATGAAAATATTTAAGTCAAGAAGTCCTCTCATTTACCTATAGATTGTTGGACATGAGCCATGTAAGGCTCTTCTTGATTCTGGTTCCACTGTCAATCTCATCTCCCATGACATACATAAGGCTTAGAACCTACCACCTCCCAAGAAGAGTAACATCCATCTAGAATTGGTAGATTAATCTATTACTATCCCTTTGGGATTAGTAGAGGACATCGCAAGCATACTTTTTGGGTGGTCCTATCTTGCTGATTTTAGATTATCAAA
>MNCI01014605.1:2694-34276 GCA_015680685.1 Gnetum montanum
ACATCTTTCTGGTGTTTTAGCGTTATCTTCGTAGCGATTTATTTACGTCGTTGTCTCCCCGTTTTACGATCTCTCGCAACAAATCACGTCACGCAAAAATCCGTAATCATCATCTCCTTTACCGACCCATAAGTCCCTGTCTGATCGACAAGACCGTTCAGGGCACCGCGGATTCGTTTTTCCAGCTTAGCCCTCGCGCGGATCCGTGGTTAAAGCTGTGTACATGGAATTTCAGTCGGTATTTCCAGCTGCCGACGTTTTCCGTCGTTACAATATTAATTAAAAATTTAATTACTTTATTTTTGGTACTTAGGTGAATTAAATGAAAAACATAAAAAATGATAAAAATCATATGCCTTAGTTACACGTAACAATACACTTGAACCTCACAAGTGGAATTGGGAAGACAAAGATCACATCCTTGAAATTAATTGTCTAGATCAAGTATACCTAGAGAGCTAAAGTGTATAGAATTTGACCAGATCACTTAGTGAATGCTAGTTATTTGTATGGTTGGATGTAGGAACTACTCCATGCTCATCATTGGTACCATTATCGGGGACATTAGTTAGCTACATGCACTACCTAGAAGTTAGTGAAATTATATAATGACATTCTAATGAGCCCTAAAGTCAAAATTATTATGCAAGATAATAATACAAGAATACTATTTTTCTTCAAAACTAATATGACTTATTCTCATAGGAAAGATTCTCCATCGCTATTCAAGAATAATTCCAATCAAAGGTAAGAAGATCCAAAACCACCTGTGCCCCAACAATGCAAAGTGATCTATACTCATCTAGATGATTATATTTCTAACTTCACCTTCATCCTACACTAGGATGAATAGATGCCTTAGAGGAACATGGAGGGAAAAATTTTGTTGCCACCTGATCAAACGGTTCCTATGATGCTACTCAACCATCTCATGAGATTGGACATCTAGGGGCTCCGTGTTGAGTATGTTATGTGAGATCATGACTACTAAGATTATCATCCCATAGATTCAAAATGGAAGAAAGATTGATAGATGGAGGTGCACTATGAGGTGTCAAAGGGAAAGTGGTTCACAAACCCATTATTCTTGTTGGGGCATAAGGAAGAAGAAGATCCCTTCTCTAGGTGTTCTCAAAACACTGACTCTTCTCCCCTTCTCTTTAATGAAGGGGCCCTTAACAAAAACTTATAGTGAACTGTAAAAAACCCTAGTTTGAGGAAGAATGAATTTCATGACCATGGGGGCTCCGAAGAAGGGAGTCAAGGTAGGAACAATGATAAGCATCATGATAAAGACAAACATGATGATTGTGGTCAGGATCAAAAGAGAGGAAGTAGTAGGCACTATTCTAGTGCTAGTTCTCCTTCCTCTTCACCTTCTTCATACTCATCTTATTCCTCCTCTAGCTCTGACTAAAGCCATAGAGGAAAAGACCATGATGGAGGTGACTGGTAGGAAAAAGATGATTGCAAGCCCCACTGAAATAGTAAAGACCATGTGTGTGGATAGTCAAGGGAAGTCCACCACCACGAAGAAAGGGACAACAAAGAACATCATAGGTATCATGGCTATCATAGGGGTCATGATTATGCTAATCCTTTTCTTGCAATTGGAAATATGCTAAACATTGCATTGGCCATGAGGATTCCAACAAGACACATGAAAATAGCCAAATTAAATGATTGAACATGAACAATATCCCTAAGTTCAAAGGGGAATATAATTCTAATCCACAAAATCATCTTCAAGCCATTCATGATGCATGCACCTTATAAAATGTTAAGAAAAAATGCAAAAAATTGAAGCTATTCCCTAGGACACTCATCAAGGAGGTTGAAAGCTAGTACTACTTCTTATAACCAGAATCAATTAGACAATGGAGTATAATTCTTGAGCTCTTTAATGACAAGTATGAAACATACTCCCAAGTGTCTAATCTAAGGAAGTAGATCCAAGGATGGAAGTAAGAAACACATGAATCCTTGGATGCGGCCATGGGAAGATATTACTCTCTATTGCATAGATGCCTAGGCCATGGCTTTTCTCAAAGAGAGCAGCTCCACCATATCATACATGGGATCTAAATAAAAACAAGGAGAACTCTTGGGATCTATGCCCAAGGGAGACTTTCATAATTAAGAGTCCATGTGATCCAAAGGCTAATTGAGAAAGTGATCAAAGAAGAAGGTGAGCTAAGGAAAAGGAAAATTGTGAAGAAGTACAATTGTGATCCTTCTATCCACAAAAGGAAGATCCAATTTTATGATAATGAAAAGGAGACATCACTTCATGAAGTGGTGCAATGTAAGACCTTGCCAATATAAAAATATATTTCTAAAATATTAACTAAGGTAGACAAAATGTGGAACTCTTTGAATGAAAGTTCCAAACTACTCTCTGAATTGTAAAGGAGTCTAAAGAAAAAGGTAGTGGTTATAACTGAAGGAGAATGAAGGAAGCTAAACATGCCCATCAGAGGGGTAAGGGGAAAGCTACTACCATTGAAGAGGTTGTTGATTCTGAGAAAAATGATGATGGTGGATGTGACATCTACCACTACAAGCATTCTAAGGGATGTTTCCCAGTTGTATCACACTTGCAAGAATTTGGGGTGTATGCCCTAAAACCTAGATTGGCAAAAAGGCAAGCACCTAGGAGTTTACCGTATCCTTAAGGAAACTATAGGTAGTTCCACCAAAAAGCCTACTATTCGAGTGGATCTCCATCTCAACCTCACGAGCATTACTAGCAATGGTAGCATCCACAGTCACGGGGGATGCCACCACCAAGGCAAGAATACCTTTATGAGTAGCTAGATCCACATGGGCACTATGTTTAGCAGCCAATTTCTCTGCATGACTCTTCTAGTCATGTCTCTTTTCAACATCACTACTACCCTTCTGAGTATTACCCTCCTAAGTATTACAAAGCACAATCTCCAAGAGAGGAATTCCCATTTCTATATTACCTTCCTCATTCTTCTGCACCTATACCTCCACCCTCAACTTGATTACCACTAGCTCCATCCATATAGGATGAAATCCTAACCTAACTATCGCAAAGAAATGCAACAAGGGTTGTTAATTTGCATCTAGCTCCCCAAATGAGTGGTTCAAATAATAAACCATGAAAATAATCCTTTTTCTAAACCAACGGTCCTACCAAGCCTTCATAAACACATGTGGCTATTGATCCTACTTCTCCTTCCTCCTCTATAACATCTTTTAAGATCCCTTCAAACCAAACGTCTCCCAAGGTACATATCATCATGTTCAAACACATGGTCATAGATTAGATAAAAGCTAGCCATCTTCTTAGGAAAAGATTTGATCTTGGAAGTCCCCTTATTCACTTGTGAATCACTAGGAATGAGCCTTTCAAGGCTCTTCTAGACTTAGGTCCTAGTGTCAATATGATATCTCATGAAATGTAAAAAGCTTGGAACCTACCCCCTCTCAAGAAGAGCAACATCTATCTTGAGTTAACATATTGGTCAATCACTATTCCCTTGGGACTGGTAGAGGACATTGTGACCATCATTTGTAGGTGGTCCTATCCTATTAACTTCCTAGTGATCCAAGTAGACAACAACAAGGGGAACTTCCCAATCATCATGGGAAGGACTTTGCTAACCATAATAGATGCACAGCTCGGAATTAAAGATCTTCCCTTGGAGATTTCCAAGGAAAATGACTTCAAATTGAGAGGAAGTGTGTTCCATGCATCATGTACAATGACACATGGTGCCACTGTGTGTAGAAATTATAGATAATGAAAAGTACAACAATCATAGCATGTAGGTAGTATGTAGATGTCATAGAAATCCAAAGATGCTTATATGCAGTAGCCACAAAATAAGAGGACACCTAGTGACTAACAGCTAAATCTGAAAATAACTCAACTTTATGCATTGAACAAACTAAGAGCCTAACAAGTGCCTACATTAATGACATAGATGAGATGGAGTAAATTCATCACCAACTCTCCGATGAACATAATGACACTAATTGAAAAGAGTAGAAAATCTGTAAGAGCTCTAAATAAGAGTCTCTTGAGTTAAAAACTCTACTGGCCAAAATGGAATATGCTTTTCTAAAAAATGGTAAGCTAGTCATTATTAATGCAAACCTTACTCCTATGCAGAAAAAGAAGTTATTTGAGGTGGTTAAAAAATGACCAACAACCTTTACTTGGTCATATCATGAGCTTATTGGAATTGATCCAAGGATATGCTAGCATCAAATCTACATAGATTCCTTCATGAAACCAAATAGGTAGTCATAGAGGTGGTTGAACCCCAAACTAAACTAGATTATTAAAGAAGAGATTGAATAACTCCTTAAGGTGGGGTTCATTTATCCCATTGCAGATAGTGAGTGGGTTAGCCCACTTGTGATAGTGCCAAAGAAATATGGGAAATGGGGGGTCTCAATCAACTTTATTCTATTGAACATGGCAACATACAAGGATGACTTTTCATTGTCATTTGAGGACCAGGTGTTGGACACTATTTCTAGGCATTGTTATTATAACTTCCTAGATGGTTATAGTCGTTATAACCAAATCCATATAGCATCAAAGAATAAGGCCAAAACTACCTTCACAAGTCCCTAAGAGGCTTTTGCATACAAAAAGATGTCGTTTGGCATGTACAATCCCTCTACAACATTCCATGACCTTGTCCTAAGCATTTTCCAATAGCAAATTTGTAGAAAGATGGAAGTCTTCATGGATGACTTCTCCACCTATGGGGATATACTTGAGCAAGCCTTATACTATCTTGAGCAAGTTCTAAAAAGGTACATGAAGACAAACCTTAGGCTCAACTAGCATAAAAGCCACTTGATGATCTAGGAGGGCATTGTCTTGGGGCATATAATTTCACAAAAAGGGATTAAGGTGGACCTTGAAAAAATAAGGGTCATCTAAGGAATCACCAAAAAACTAGAAAACGTTAAAGATATGAGGTCATTCAATAGCCATATTGGCTAATACCAGCAATTCATTGAGAATTTCTCTAAGATCACTAAACTATTGGTGGAGCTAACAAAGAAAGATGTTCTATTTTTCTAGATCAAGAAATGTGAGCATGCATTCTAACAACTCAAGAAAAAGCTTGTAGAAATTCCAATTCTATGAGCACCTGACTAGTCTAGTCCCTTCCACATCATGATGGATGCATCTAATTATGCCTTGGGGGTCATACTCATGTAGTTGGATAATTAAAAACATCCTTACTACATCTAGTGTGTGAGAAGAAGCATTGTGGATGTGTAGCTAAATTACACCATAATGAAGAAAGAAATAATGATAGTGGTGTATGCCTTGGAAAACCTTAGGCACTATGTGCTTGGGCACAAGGTTTTTGGACACACAGATGATAATGCAATTTGGTTCCTAAGGAATAAGTTGATAGTGTTCCCCTGTGTCATACAATGGCTTGTGATCTTGAAAAAATTTGATCTAACAATGGTATATCAAAAGGGGACTAAGAACGTCATTGCTAACCACTTGTGTTAGTTGAGATGGAACAACAAAGAGGAGAAGAGTCCACTTTCAAATTAGTTTCTTGATGAACTCCTCTTTTCCAGGGCTATAACTGAATAAGTGCTCACTGAAATCAATTGGTATAATGGCATTCTCACTTACCTTCTTACTTAGGCGATGCCATAGGAGTAGAACAATAAGAAGAAATAATAGTTTCTTCACCAAATAAAATAATTTATGGAAATCAATAGACATATTTACATGGTGAGCACTAATGGCCTGGTTCAATGGTGCATACCTAATGCTTATCAATTGCATGTTTTCCAAGATGCTCATTTGGATCCTTATGAAGGCCACTATGCTAGAAGACACATAACCATTAAGATCCTCATAGCAGGGTATTATTGGCCAACACTTTTAGGGATGCTCACCACCTCACTTGCTCCTATGAATGTTGCCAACATAATGATGAAATGACCACTCATATGAAGAAACCTTAGAAATGGATCCAATCATTGAAGCCCTTTGATATTTGGGGCATCAATTTCAACATGCTAGATGAGAATCGATTGGTGGCCCTACCATCTAATGAAGTGCATTAGGCATTTAATAAACAATTACATGACCTTAGGATTAGGAAAGTAAAAGTTCAACCACAAGATAGGATTTTATACTAGAATCCCACACACGTAACACAAAGAACTAAGTTCCAAACATTGTGGAAAGGGCCTTACATTATCTATGAAACCTTTTCTTTTGGGACCATGTTAATTTGGAAACCTAAAAGTCCAAACAAAATGATGCTAGTTAGCATGTAACAACTAAAATCTATCAATGAACCAAAAGAGCTAGTAATCGAAACACCTCAATGGATGGACAAGCATGCTCAATATTTTGGATCTCCTCCTTCCAACTTAGTTGTGGGGGAGATGGCCATCCACCTAAATGAAGTGGCTTCTTAATTTTTTATTTTTTTTTATTTTTCATAGTTTTTTTACACCATTTTTAGGACATTTTCTCCTTCTTAGATATTTTACAATTTCTTCTATGTTTTACTTTATTTGGCTTGGGATTTTTCTTATTTTTTTTCTTATGTTTTCCTTTATTACCACTAGGATTTGGTGCCATTGTAGTTGCTAATTGATAGTGGTTTGTACTATAATGTTATTTGATCGCTAATTTCTAGATTCTATCTTTGAATTTTGATGTTGATATCTAAGACATGATTTCTTTTCATGATACTAGGTTGTGAGTCCATATCATCCACCTATCCATGAAACTCTATGGTGTTTCCTTGTTTTGGAAGTATGAGGTCCCTTTTAAATGAAACATTTTATGAATTTTTGACCTTGGTAGTTTTCAAACTTGAAAAGGATTAAATGGATTGACAAGGGTGTAGCATCTTCCAAAGCCCATAACTTTCAAAATACTTGCCCAATTAATCCCATTCTTCACTCCTACAGCTACTAGAGGTGAGCTCTACATTATGGGGCTAGAAACCTTAGGTTTTTTATGAGAAATTTTTCAAAATGTTTCCAACTCTCACAAGTTTTAAGTAATAAAATAATATTAGAATCACTAATTCATGGGACTTAAACCTTTCCAATGAACTCTGGTAGACACTAAAATGAAATAATAATAAAATAATCAAATCTACTATACTTACAACATAACATAAGAGTAATTAATCCAAAGAGACAAGGTATCAAGAATGTTTAAGTTACACATCAAACACTGATCCTTAGTTATGTTGTGATTACAAATGGCTCCTAGACATAAACATCCATAGGAAGGAGGACCATCCCAACTAAGGGACAAGTGACGTAGAACTAGAAGGGGCTAATAATCAGAGTAGCCCTAGGAACAAGCAACTAAAACACATGTAATGGGACCTCTTCAAGAGGAGCTTGAAGTGGAATCTATTCAATATGTTCACCAAGCTAAAATAGAGCAATCCTACCAGGATGAGGCATTGAGACCAAGGTCAAATATTGAGGTCACATTGACAAATGCTTGTCTTAGGCAAATCTAGCCTAAGGAAATTTAACATTTGGTTCTCCAAGAATTGAACTTTGGAACCTTCTTGAACTTTGCCCCAGAAGAAGTCAAGACCCAACTTCAAAGCTCTCCCATGTGGCCCATCATCACTTCTAGTGGGATACGGTAAATGGAAGAAACATATATCTTTTGGAACAATAGGCAAGTCAATGCCACTGTAAAAATCAAGGACATTAGTATGTCCTACTTAGTAGAGGTCATCTCTCATCCCCTCAAGTAGCCATAAACTAGGACAACCTTGGAAAAAATCTTGACCCAAGCAAACTTAGAGGTAAAGAAGGAGTGGGTTTAACAATGTTATGGAATTGACCATAAGGAATATAATGCACTTACAATGGTAGAGAAAGCATACTTCAAGATCACAACCTATCACCTCAATCCAACTATGAGACCAAGCAAGGTGACATCCTTCTCTACCCATGCATGCGCTGCTCTAAGCAAGAAACTTCATGTCAATCTCCCACAGTTGATCTATCTAGAGATAAAGAGCACTTTAAGAAAAATGAGTGTAGAAGAAAGGCACTCCCCTTTCTATGCTTAATCTAGAAATTATGCAAAAGAGGAGGAATAACTCACTATATGAATGGCATCCTTTAACTTACTCCTACTACCTCATGGGTAGAAATGATGCAAGATAAAGTTCCTTCCAATACATAAGAAAAGGAGCAACCACCACCAACACCCACTTATGAAATAATGTCAGATACTCATGCTACCATGAAGCACATGTAGAAACTCCATGAGCAACTCCTACAGTAGTAGTGGGTAGGACCAAGTGGTGATCCATCTATCTACTAACCATTCCTAAGTNTAGGACCAAGTGGTGATCCATCTATCTACTAACCATTCCTAAGTTACTTGAACAAGGTAACTCATACCATTAGTTAGTTGGAGGATATGGTACCAATATTTTTTACCTAATGAATGTAGGTGCCCATGTGCTTCAATCCTAGTTTCTAATAGGTAACAATGGCCAATCCAAGATAATAACTATTTCCAAAAATCTCTTGAAATGCTACTACCTTCTCAATGTGCTTGGAGGAAGGTGATGGAACAACTATCTTGGTGATGTAGTACTAAGGGTGAGCAATAGTAATTGAGATGATGGCTAATTGACTGGACAAAGCCCTCAATGTTCTTGTGGCATCTATGTCGAATATTGATACACTCAAAGATGTACAGACATTTTCAAGAGTGGAAAGTGGAAGATTTATTACAACTTAGCATGAGGAGTTGCTAAAACGACTAGTAGGGACTAAGCATCCAATTTTGGAGGTCTTTGATCTTTCCAATGACATCACTACTACCCAATCAGTGCTGTTGTAGGCTAAGGGTAAGTACCTCATTGCTAATGCCTAACTTAAGGCAACCATAGAGAAAAATTAGCATTTTTCTACTGAAGTTGTAGAATTAAGAGCCCACCTCGCTGATCCCACTATACTCAATCAAGATGTAACCAAAGATGAAGCTTTTCAATAGCTTTAAACCAAACTTCATGAGGCTATGTACATAAAGGAGTCAACAATCTTCAACCAATCCTTAGTAGATTCCACTGTTTATAATATTCAGAAGGACTTGTCAAAGGTTTGTAGGGAGAATGCAATTTTGACCAAGGATAATCATCCCCTACATAATTTTGAGCTCTAAAAAGAACAAATTGTTGAATACATGAGACAACAACAAGAGCAACTTACCAAGGTGATCATGAACCTAATGAGGTTGGCAGTAGAAAATCATAATCTCTTGATGGAGGAGGTCCATGCTCTTCACTAGAAATTACTGATCAAGATCACCACCTGGAAGAATGAGGCCATCAAATTTGAAAGGGTCAAGAATCATTATAGGGATCAAGTTAACTTTAAAAGGAGATCAATGAAAAAGAGATTAAACTAATGAAGGAAAAAGTTAATGAGACCTTCTAATAGCTTTAACAAGGAGGTGACATGTGGAAGCCCATCTTCGATGGACTAAACACATACAACATGGCAAAAATATTTCTCAAGGAGCTACAAATCAAGGAAATGAGTGAATACATAAAGCTTTCCAACCTCTGCTATGCAAACTTGGCAATGCTAACTACCAAAAGGCCAAGGTTAGAATTGAAGAAGCAAGTGGCTAGCTCAAACCTAAAGTATGAGGCCGAGTTAAAGGATTACAAGGAGACAAAATAGAAGCTAGAAATGGCAAATGCTGAACTTGATGTTCTTAGAGAGCATTTCACCAATCAATGGTTAACAGCTAAGAACATGGCCCAAAGGATGAGTGACTTCCATGAGCTATAAAATGTTTTCAAAACATTTAATGTTAAATGTAAACAATTTGTAGCCTAGTTTATCAATGTGAAGGAGCTATTCCCTACAATGTCCTTTCTATTGGATATTCCTATATGGGCCCATATTGGTGATGCTATATGGACCATGTATGATCCTTAGAGTAAGGAGAAGAAGATGAAAGCACTGCTAGATACTTTCTATCTTCCACCAGTAGTTACAGTTGTAGCCCTAGCCACAATAGCCATTTGCACTAGAAGTAGGAGAAGGTCCTTCGATACCTTAGGAACCTCCACCACCTGTGACTATTTGATTTTTTCTTCATATTTAAGCTACCAAAGGGGTTTTTCTATTAGTTTTTGTAATAGTGTTCAATTTTGTTATCATAAACACCATTTTTTATAAAATTTGTAAATTCATACACTTGGGCACTTAGCATTAGTTAAGTCAGTTTGTGTGTCAACCAGTTAGTCAATAATCTCATACCTTCCCAAAATTTTAGAAAGAACTTGTTCCTCCTTTTGTTCACTCAAGGATGACTTTTTATTCAGTTGTGTGGGTATGATGAGTCATAGTTGATTGAACCATGTCAGTGTAATCCTTGTGACATGTAACCCTTAATGCATGGTTTGATGTGTTAATGCAGTGTCTAGTCTTGCCTATATAAATGCATGCATCCATCTCATTTATGAAATTCATTGATTAATAGCTTAGCCAAACTTTTTCATCTTGTTTCTTCTAGATTTAGAATATTTTATAAGTGCCTACAGTAGGAGTGAGAAGTGTATGAATCTTTATTCAAGCATCAATGTACCTAGAGACCTAGGTGTGAATAACAATAAAGATGAGCTTTCTTTATAAACCTTATGGCACTTGGACTTAGTGTAATATTTACTTTAATGCATTTATTCTTCATGCAATTTCTGTTCAAGCATTTAAGTAATTAATTGGTAGCAAATAATTAATACACATAAGTACAACCACCTTGAACATATGTTAATGCTTGGTAAGCCCAATAACACTTAACGCTTGATAACCTTGTAGCATTACAATGTGTTCAAGATGTGTACAAAAGGTGGGAATAGATGCTTGTGTTAGGATTAGTTAAGGCATTAATTAGTTATTAGATTAATTAAACATTTAATTACTTTATTTTTGACAGTTAGGTAAATTAAATGAAAAACATAAAATGATTTTAACCATATCCTTAAACCTCACAAGTGGAACTGGAAAGTCAACAATCACTTCCTTGAAATTTACTACCTAGATCAAGTGTACTTAGAGTGCTAAAGTCTACAAAATTTGACCACTTAGTAAATGCTAGTGATTTGTATGGTTGGGCATAGGGATTGCTTGCTGCTCATTAGCTAATAAACAAAATTCCATTTAAGAGCTACCCTCTTGTTAATGACCATAACTAAGCCAAGAACATAACTAAGCTAAGCCTTTCAATTTATCTTCAAGAGAATTTAAGACCAAATACTGATGTCAAAAGTTTCAGTATGTAGCATCATGTGACTTGTCTAAATAAGTCACTGGTAATAGATATACCAATATCACATGATTTTATAATCATTCTATATTCTACTTCTTTTGAGGCATCAACAAGGGCTTAGTAATTTTATGGCATATATATCCAACTTTTAAGAAAAGGTCAAAAGAACATCACTTATTATGCTAAAAATTTTGGAAATTGATGTTCATAGAGAAATTTATGATTATTGGAAGGAAGTAAATATTTTAAAGATTGAACCAAAAATATTTTTCTCTAGTAGCAAATGAGTATACCTTTCAAGTGCCTCAAAAAAAATTTTGCACTTTCATTTATGGATGCTTCATAATAATTCATGAGGTCCAAGTTCCCCCTACATATGATCTTATTTTTGTCCTAAAGTTAATTTCTTTATTACCTAGCTTGAAAAAGAAATTATGTAGTTCTACAACTTGAAAAATCTTGAATAAAAAATTAGAACAAATATCTCTTTCATTTTGATCAATCAACTATACATTTCCTATAGAGCTTAGTCCAATATAATTAAATTAGTGACATCATATGATAAATGTGAATGTTGTGTCATTCTTAATTCTCAAATTCTATTTTTCTACAAGAATAATCTTGAAATGTTTAAGCATGGGAGATAGACATATTATTTTGATCTTCTTCCCTATGGATAGAGATATGTATTTCACAAAGGTAATTCATAAACTATTCAAAGACAAACCAAAATTTCAATTAGGAAGGAAAGATAAATTTATCATGACTTACCTTACTTGCATTTGAGATGAAAGAGACTAATGAAGTTTGAGACGAGGTACTCTATCATGGAGTACCTCCTTGCCCTTTAATTGTCTTTCACTAGTTCTATTGTATAATGACCCTACTTGTTCATGTTCTTCATGATAAGAGGATTTATAACCATCTTCTATATCATCCATTCTTTTGAGGATTTTCCCAACTTTCAGCTCATTTTCATTTTAAGTTACTGTTTCTTGCAAAATACCCTTATTAGAAACCTTTTGGAAAGACCAATGATCAATGCTATTTTGACCAATATGAGGATAACCAAGATCTAGTTTAATTCCATAATTTTTACAAACAAATGAAGTGTTTTCATCAAGTATAGGGATATCAACTTGATTATACTTGAGCTGGATCTTGTATCCTCTTGTGGGATTTCTTCCAACTTTTCACTCCTAGGCTGATTTTCATAGACCTCTCCTTCTTGAAAATCTCTACATGTTTCTTCATCTAATGGAGTTAGTAGTTGAATCCTAGCCTTTAAGTCTAAGATTTCTCCTTTTAATTTGTAAGATAAGGTATAAATTTCAGAAAATTTTCTACATATATTTTTATTTACCTTCTTAAGTAGAAAATGTAGGATAAGAACCTCTTCTCATAATTTACTATACCTTTCATCATATTTACCTCTTAATTCATCATAAATTTTTAGTGAATTTTCATTTGTAAGTGCCATGAAAATAAGCTTAGAATCTTTTGTGGAGTTATGCACTTCTTCTTCACTTTGCTCACCATCATTCCAATTGGTGTATAAGTTGGTCTTTTTTATATCCACATTAGTCCTCTCTTTTTGTTGCAACCTGCCATTACTAGGGCATTTCAAGGCCACATGGCCTCTTCTGCCACATATCCAATATTCTATTGGAAAAGAAACAAAATTATAATTTGAAAAATTTTTACCTTGATCCTTACCTTTAGAGTTTGATTGGTTGGATCTCAATTAATTGAGATTTCTTAACTCCTCTTCATTGCTCATATCTTGCTCAATTGGTTCCTTTTCTTTAAATTCTAATTTAAGGAAATGGGCTTCTCTTTTATTGTTCATTCACTTATGAGGTTCATTTCATAACCAATAAGAGCACTTTGAATCTTTTCAAATTTTAGAACTAAAAAATCTCTAATCTCTTCCATAGCTATGACTTTAGGTCTAAATTCTAGTTTTAGTGTTCTAATCATTTTTATTATTACATCACTTTTAGGCAAGTCCTTACCTATACCCCTAATTAACACAACTAAATCATTTTCCCTAGAGAAATAATCTTTTATCTTTTCAACTTCTCTCATCCTAAGTTTATCATACTCACATTGTAAAACTAAAAGTTTAGATTGCTTAACTATCGATGATCCCTAATAGGTAGCTTCTAAAGTTTCCCAAATTTATTTAGCAATTTTACATCCAACTACTTATTAAATTCTAGTTTATTTAATTCATAGTATAAACAATTTTTTCTTTATAATCATACATAAACTTATCTCTTTCTTCTTGTATCCACTTGCTCCAAGGCTTGATGGCCTTTGTTGCACTATCACTAGGCGGTGTGTAGCCTTCAAGGATGGACTCCCATACCTCAAACTCCATTGACTCAAGAAATCCTTGCATCCTTGCCTTTCAATAGGTAAAATCAAATCCATCAAACATTGGTGGCTTTGTGTAGGATGCCCTTCCATAGTTCACTCTTAAAAGTTGATGTCAAAAGAAAGAGTACTAAGCTCTAATACCACTTGTGCATTGAGAACTTAGAAGGGGGATTGAATACATTTCCAAAATTCAAAATTTATCAACCATAAAAATCACACCCAAATTTTATGTGATTTCCGAACTTGGGTATGTCCACAATTAGAGGGTAGAATCCTTGCACATCTCTATACTTTGTTCCTTAAAAATGTGGTTCAAAGGGTATCACATCCTATATAATCTTTAATCTCCACATAAGAGTGTTTCATCATAGTAAAACCACTCAATCTTGCAAGGTCCCAACAAGCTCAGAATATGTTTTTAAGACTTCCATAACCTTTACAAAATTGAGCTTTGCTTTAGAGTATTTTGATACTACACAAACACTCAATCCTATAGGATCCTAACAAGCTCAATGAAGATGCCTTCTTGCAAGAAGCACATCAACCCCACATGGCTATAATAAAGAGAGAAAAAGATACAAGGAAATAATATAACTACAATAACAAGTCCTTGCTATTGAAGCTAAATTCAACATATAATTATCATACAATTAATCAAGTAAATAATGTAACAATGAAGGACAAAAGAACAAGAGCATAGATATGACAATTATTGCTTTGATGTTGACAGCACCTACACAATTCTCATGAATTTGATGTCTTCTTATAGCTTCAAAGTTTCTAAAAATGCTCAGAATTCATGCAATGGGTACCCAAAAACTAGTGTAGACATCTCTTTCGAAGTTGAAACATCTACCTAAGATTTGTCTCAATTCTAGAGAGACATCTCATTTTGAAGTAAGACATCTCTAGGGAGACGTCTTCTTTTGGATGAAGATGTCTACTATTTCTCAAAGATGTCTTGTTGATATTTCTTTATTTTTAGTAGAGACATTTACTATTTCTTGAAGACATCTTCTTAATTCTTAACATCTAGTTCTTGAGGCTTTCTCTCATTGATTTGGCTTCTTCTTCTTTCTAACATCTTTATTTGATTATTAGTCTTTGTTTTTAGTCCATGCTCGTTCATGTTCTTATCTTACATATGAATTCTTTATTTTGACAACCCGTTGTAGATTTCATTTTCTTGAGTCCTTATTCATAATGTGAAGTTCTTGTTCATGACTTGTAAACACATAATCCACAACAAACATTCTTTGTTCTCCATTTTCCTTAATGTTTTGACATATCAAAAGGTTAACACAAGGTCTTCTTTTCATCTTTGTTGGTGATGACTAAGGTTTCTATCAAGGAATCTTCAGTTATGTCATCTAATTCTAAGTCTAATGTTTGTAGTAAGTGTTTTCATGACTCATTAGGATTGTTAATGCTTGCAGTGTATCCCTAGAGGTCAATAAGCTTAAGGTCTAAATAATTTTGATTCAATTATTGAATGACATTACCAAATCATCTAAAAAGATGTAATGGATCATTTAACTACTGCCATAGCTACATTTGTAAACACTACACATCATAGAATAAAAATGGAATTCCATAGCATTTATTCATTATTTTAGAATAAACATCAACTAGCATATTAAGTGAACAAAACAATGGATTTTTCTAAGTGCATTATATGATGTAATGTGAACACTAGGATAGGTCATATAGCAAGGTGTACACTTGAAGGAAGAAGATATGTCATAACTAATTATCAAGGCATAGAATGAGTTCTTTGGTGGGAAAAAATAAGTTAGGCTATATAGGTTTGGAAAAGTGCATTGTTTAGTATGACCATAGCATAGTGGAAGATTTTGTCATATTATGTAGGTTTTACATTTGGCAACATAAACATGTTTCAGGCTATGCAACATAAATCTAGCATGAAGGATGATTTACACTAGATAATGTAATCAAGACATAAATAATTTCTTATACTATTCAACATAATAGTAACATAATATGTGTTTTAAACTACTTTAAGGATTTTTATGCTATTTAGCATAAGGGTAGCATCGAAGATAACTTACACTAGATGATGGATGTTTTACACTATCTATTATAAAGCTTGTGTAAAAATTTTACATAGTGTAAATCGATAAAGAGGAGGGTAAAGAGAGGCTACGGATCTCATTTTCTATTTCCAAAGCAATAAGAGTGCACTTTCTTTTTTTCAATAGTAGAAAAGGAACACATTGATGAAGGAAGCAAGAGGAAGACAAGGCCCAATGAAGCAATGGAAGAAGCACATGTGGTGAAGACGATGATCTAGGGGACATTGTTGCATCCTAGGGCCAATGCACTAGAGATTACATCATCATCTAGGTTTTCATTATCATTTTCTATTTTTTTTTATTTTGAAATTTTGTTTGTTATACCATCTCTTTCCTTCCCTTGCATAGATGTTTTTTTCCTAATTATTTTGTCTTTTGTTTTCTTTTGTTTGTTCCTACACTATTATGTAGTCTTAGTAAAGCATAGGTTATGTTTAGAATTGTCTATATTAGTCATTTCTATTATTTATTTTTTATTTTTTTCACTTTGGGCTTGGCCTTAGTGTGTTTTAGCTTTCATATCACATGTTCATCGAAATGTGTTTACAAACCTTATCATTTTTTTATCTTTGTTATTTTATGATGCTTCAATATTTACACTAATACTTAGTTTTATGCTAAACTTTGACTCACAATATACTAACAAATATAAATTCGGGATAATTTAAGTTTCATGGTATATTCTATTTTATGCTAATGGGGAAAGTCAATTAGAAATACGTTATTGTTATGCCTTACGCTATGCTACAATATTTTATGATAAATCCATTCATTTTTTTTATATGTCACCTTTTTACATAGACATTAATGCTTAGTGTAAAAGGATTTAGATGGTTTATAGTCATATGTCAAAGTCCTTTTTCACTACAAGGATTATAACTATTAGTTTCATTTTTATGCTTTTCTTATTATTTGATATTTACACTAGTGTAATTGGAGTTAGAAAATTTTGGATTTCAAGTCATTTCTCAAACAAAAGTTGGTATTCATAGAGTTGATGGGAATTCTACGTTTCAATGGGATTGCAATTCCAAACTGCCTCATCCTTAACATTACTATTAATGAAAACACAAAGATGTGCTTCCATATCAAGGTAGTAGAATTTTTGTTCTACTTGTTGCAAAACTTTAGTGTTATCCTTTGGTTGCATCTAAGCATGCCCATAATGAGCATGACTGAAATAATCATTGTCAAGGCCTCCAACTACATTTTGAAATATAGGCAAGATGAGGAATCCTTCTAGATTGAGCTAACCTACCAAGGAAGGTCTAATTGATCTATGATTCAGTAGCTATCCAAGATTTTACAACAAGATAATTATGAATGCTTTAATGCCAACAACACAGTCTTGTTTACTTGAAAATGCAACCCTTCCACCAAAACCTACTTAATTGATGCATACATATACCTCTCACTTTTCTTTGACTCAATAATTACTTGTTTCTTACATTGCACCTAGGATCCTAGAGTTTAATGTCATGAATGCTTTATAAATATAAGCTCCAGAAAGAATAAGCATTCATTGTGGATGATACTTTGGTTCTAGTACAAACAACTCTAAATGGATTTACTTAAGGTGATAGTATCAAAATCCAAATAGCAACTTAAATTACATTGGAGATAGAAAGCTACTAGAGGCAATATTCCCACTCATACCAAAGATGCATTAGTATAGGCTTCATTCAAGAGTTTTGGAAATAACCAAATTTCAACATTAAGATGTCTTATCTAGCAAAAACATTGAAACCATCAAAGAAATATGCTAAGTAGTATACAATCTAACTATCTACTAGTTAATCAAATAGTCTGTATAACTAATATGTAATGCTTTTGTACATTTTGTAAAGGAAACGTCTATTATAGTTATGGTATTTGGCTACACTAAGGAGAAGCTTTTGCTAAAGTGGAATGAAGTCAATAAGGCTCAGGAGTGGCTATCACACCTAGCTCTTGCAAAAGTAAGAAAAAATATGGTTAAAACCAAGTTGTTCAACCTATTTATATTTCCAAGTCCTTATACCTTGTTGATGGAAATGATCAATTAGGTGGATTCCTTCAATAAGGCAAGCACCCAATTTTGTACATAAGTCCATATCTTGCCTATCGTGATAGATATCAAGGACTTATTTTCTAAATTTTTTTATCTATTCCAAGATTATGCCAACATAGCTAATTAAGGGGGCAAGGATTCAATTTGAAGGAGAATCTTAGAGGCTTAAATAGGCTCTCCTTCAGGTGAATAGTTATCATTAAAAAGGTATCAAGACTAGGTTATTAGCAAGTTATACTTTTTTTTCATTCTAGGGCCTTCCCTATCCTACTATCTCAATGCAAAATGTTAGGCTTCTAGCAAGCATGGATCATAAGAAAGGTCATATCAAATGGGATGTGTTTTATCTATGCTAGTGCCTTAATCTTAGGGCTTCGAAGTGAGATTCATAAGCTCCACAAAAAGGTGGCCTTAGTGTATTGTGTTTACTTTACATTTTTCATCTACAATTTGAGAAGGTTTGAGGAGTTTCTTGTAATCAAGAACTATAGGGCATATGTTGAGAGAGATACTAACCAACTCCCTTGAGCTTGGGTTGAATATTTCAGTGATGTAGTTTGAGTTAATGGCCCACCATTAGAAGACATAGTGGAATTTGTATCAATTACAAAAAAAAAGGAATGAGAAACCAATAAGGGTCCTCTTCTAATAGTTGTAGTGCTAATCCATTTGTGATTAGGGGTTGGGTAGATCAAATAAAATAGATGCATGAGGAGGCAAAGGAAACTAGCTTGAAAAGGGTGAAGCTGCCAAGAGTGAAGGAAGAATTTTCTCCTTTTGATAAGCCTAAAAGAATCTATCACCTAAAGATCAAGATGTCTCAGCTTTAATAGTAATTATGAGATATTTTTAAGTACTTTAAGTATTAATTTTCTTTATACTTTAGGCTTCTTTGTTTTAATATGCAGCTTTTGAACCTAGTGTGATGGGAAGTGGAGGCTAAATAATCCACAAACGCTAAATAGAAACATAAAGAGGAGGGGGAGAAGAAGGCCAAGAAAGAAATGGAGGGAATCCTAGGAGGTACCTCCTTCAGTTGTAATAAAGAAGATATCAAAATAGCAAAAATGGACATTTTGCTAATGGACTTTCTCCAAGCCAACCAGGTACTTACGCTACATGTTTAACATGATAGTAGATATTTAGAATAATTAAGTTGACAATACACTTCATTGCTAAAAAAATATCAAAGATGAAGTTTCAAATGATCTTTTCCCACTTGTATATAAATAAAAAATTAGGTAAAAATACTTGATAATGCATAATTCATGAAAGAGATTATATAAGACCTTATTAATAGGCTACAACAAGTGGCACCTATGGCTAGTAACTATCAATAGTGCATTTAAATTTTCCAAACTATGCATAGAACTATCATGATACTAATATACATCAACATTTTAGTCCTAGATAGCTCCAAAAATTTTTGGAAATTCTACAAGCTATGTAGAGTTTGATGAGCTCCTTCTTACATCGTCCAAATGGGCAACCATATCACATGCATCATATGAGGAAGTTGTGAATCAAGCCTTTTCATGTGTAGCCTTATTTTGGAAGAGTAGCTAGGCCAATTAAACTCTATGGAAATGTATTGTTGACTTAGAGTCTCAAATCCAATTCCTCTCAAAGGATAACTATAGCCTAATGGGTCACAAGGAATTTATGGAAACCCATGTGCCTAATAGGGGAAAGTTATGTGCAAAGAAGATTAATTGGATTTTCTATTAGTCTACAATACAAGGAAGAGTTTTCATCACCTAAGGAAGCCTTGAGAAGGATCTCAAGGTATAATCAATGGCTTAGAAGTGAATGGAGTGGTGAGACTACTACGCATTGATCCAGGACTAGGGTAAGATCCAAAAATTCCAAAAAAGATTATACAAGTCTGAGAAAGAAGAGTATAAGAAGGCTTGAAAAGTAGAATCCATAAAGAGATATAAATTATAAATTTTCATTCAAGGAATATGGGCTAACAAGACTTTATAGTTGTTCAATCAATCTATAAAAGTCACCAACTATCCAGAGGCTAAGATCATGATGGTATTTAATCAAACTTGCTTGATAGCCTTAATAGGTAAGGTTCTAGATTGGATAGATGTAGAATAAGAGAAAATTGTTTGAGAGGTAAACTTAGGAGGACATCAACTAGATGAACATGATTGAAAAAGAAATTATACATCACTTGGAAGAAGGTCTTCCATAGTTTAGGCTTGAAGACATATTTTCTAGTTCTTCATTTGAGGTAAGCTATGATAATTTTATTTGTTATGGCCCTAGTATTTATTAAAACTAACAATCATATGTTTTGTTTTCATAGATTCCTAGCAACAGCAATGGAGGAAATGGTGGTGCTGATGACCATGATGGTGGTAGTGGTATTGGAAATGATCCACAAGTCTCTATGGCTTAATTTCAATGCTTATGTTTTATTTTATTTTGTTTGTTTTGGACATGGGTGGCCTAGTTTTGTAAACTTAATGATGCATACTAATACAAGTTATTGTTAATGAGATAACTTTTTTATTTTATTCAATGTTTTAAATTTTGAATTATTTATTTTGTTTAGGTGATAACAACCAAAAATCTTAGAAATGTAAAGTACATGAAAGTAAAAAATAATACCTTGAGATAGGTTAAGCAAAAGAAAAACACTTGAAATATAAAATAAACAGAGACATAAATATTTAAAATAGTGAAGTGGAAAGCAGTAAACAACTAAACTTAGTAAATAGAATGTTGAAATAAAAGGCTATGAAAGTAAAGAAAATATGAGATGAAAACAAAAGGAATTTAACTATGAAGTTAGTTTTAAATCTTATACAAATTAAGGAAATTTCTACAAATGACTTTATACTCTCCATTTCCTTCATCTACCCAAGTAAAAGGTAAATGGTTCTAAGTATTATCAAGAGGAGAAAGAAAGACTTGTTGAATGTTGTTAGTTATAATCACCATGTATGTTTATTGTTGGTTTTCGAGTTATTGATTACCTCTAGTTTTTCAATGTATTCTACTATTGATTCTTCTTTGAAATCAATGTTGTTAACTGAAAGAAGATTTATGTGATTACCATGGATGATTACTTTGCCACCTTCTTAAGAAATATGAATCTCTTGGTGGATAGGCATTAAAACTATATCTAACTTATCCAACCATAATCTCCATAGGATCAAGTTAAAGCAAGGTATTTTTTGAACTACTAGAAAGTTAGTGGATGAGGGGAATTTCTTTCCATCCATAAAATCTAATGATATGGACCCTTTCACTATTACTCGTGATCCATTAAAGGATTTGAGAATAGAATTAAAATTCTCTTACATATCGTCAACTAGACCTAAATGTTCAATGATAGGAAATGGAATAACATTGGTTACAACTCCTTCATCAAGATGTACTCTATGTATTTTATGTTGGCCTACACATATGACTATGAAAAGAGGAGCATGTGAGATTTCTCCATTTTGATAGTTAACCTTGCTTACTATCGTAAAATATGAGCTTCTTTTCCTCTACAGTTTTACTCTTAAAGATTGGTGCAATGATAAAATGAATGGATTCCTCTCTCATAGGGATTACTTTAGTCACATTGACAGAAGATAAAAGTTTAATTAAGGAAATATGATAAATGTGAGAACTCATAACTAGATCATAAAGGCTTAACATCATATTCTTCTATTATAGAGATTGCTTTCCTTGTTCAATGGCCATGAGGAAGTCTTTGTCACTAGCATGAAACTTAGCATTCTTAATGGCTCTTACTTCATCTAATTTTTCTATCATCTTTAGCTCATGTTTGAGTATAGATTTCTTGGGGTGTTTTTTACTTATTATTTTAGTAGCCTCTTTCAGTTGGCTCACTATTGTATGCTTAGACAATGGATCCATTGGTATAGCCAATATGCGCATATGCTTTGGAAAACTTGTTTGTTATTATTTCCCTTTTATTTAGTATTCATCCTTAATTTTTTTTTTAAAGATTTTGTTTCATTAGGCTTTTTAGGAGCTCTATATGGGGAGCTTTTTTTAGCCACAAGGAACATAGTAACTGTGCTAGCCATGATAAGAGAAACATACTTAATGGTGGTAGCATAGATTGAAGACTCTTGAACAATGAAAGATGCTTTGATAGAGGGATGATCCACTACCATTTGCTAAGGTTGTGTAGGAGTCACCAATGGGACCCTTATCATGAAGGACTATATAGCAACAAAGGTCGAAACTTTAGTGACAAATGACATTTTAGATTTTTACAATGGCATGTATGACTTAAAGCTGTTAGCATGAGGTACTTGGATTATGAATGATTTTTTGGATGCTATAGACTCACTTTTTTCAAAAAATTTTACTATGGATCTTTGAACACTTGCATACTTTGGTTTTGGCCTCTAATGGGATTAGATTTATCTAACATGAGTTCTCTATTGTCAATCATTTTCTACATGTCATCTTTTAGGGCTAAGAAAAAATTGGTCTCATGACTTGGTAATTAATGATAGTGGCATAACCTATTAAGATGAAAGTATTTAGGTAATGTTGGGTCATCTTTATGGCTAGGTTAGGATCACAAGCTATCTTGCAAAGACGATCATGCCTTTTCCTAGCATTTTTGGATAATTTATAATGTTGAATGTGATTGTTCCTTAGTAGTTGATCTAAAAGTTAATAAGGCCTCATGGGAAACTTGGTATATTTAGATCGATCTATATATTCAAAGTTGAACCTTATTTGTTTTAAGGGAGAAGAGATTGAAGGCTAGGTGGAAATAGGGAGTGCTAGTTGTGATGATTTTAGTTATTATCATTGAGGTTGTAACTATTCTTCTTGATTAGAATCTTTAGCTATTGTAGCCATAGTTATGTGTGTTGATTACTTGGCCTTATCTTTACTATTTTTAGTATGCTAGTTCTTATAAACTACATAGGCCTGATCATTGCTAGCCTCAACTACTTCCTCAATGTTCTTAGCTTGTTGAAACACTTGGCTAATTGTGTGTGAATTAAGTAATAAAGATTGGATTTGATGAAGTCATTGACTACTCTTTTAAAGATGGATAACAAGTGAGTTAGGATATGAATTTAGGAATTTCATTTAGGATATAATTCCATCTTTAGATAAATTTCTTAACTACTTCTAGGAGATCCTATCTTACCCGCATAACCTCTCCTAGTATGGTATCTAGCTTTACATTATACTTGAACTAATAAATGAATTGGATAATCAAGTCATCTAGGGACTTGATGGAATTCCTAAGCAATGATCTATACCAATTTGAAGTTGTACCTATAAGGAACATAGGAAATAAATGCAATATGGTTTGAAGCCAAGATTACAACAAAAGACATTTGAAGCGGAAAGTGGTCAAATGAGCATTGGGATCACTTTCACCATTGTACTTGGTGAAATTTAGGATAGGAATTCCTACTACTAGGGTTATTGAGCCACATATAAGCTAATGAAATCATCTTATAGAAGTTTATTCTTTAATAGTTTGGCATGTACTAGACTTAAGTTTTTGTAGTTCTTTGGAGAAGTCATATATCATTTGAAAGGCTTGATCTAGGCCTTGAGGCATCCTAGCTCGTTAGACTACAACTAATATGAGTTGGACATGATAGTTTTGGGAAGTTGGCTAGAGTTCTAATGACATAGGATTTATGGATACAATAGAAGGGTTGTTGAATAATGAGAATAAATTTTGTAGATGATAGTATGGTTACAATGATGTGACAGTTGTAGCTGTGATAGGTGGATGTACAAAAAAGGAAGGCTAGAAATAGAACACCAAACGAGACTAGGACATAACTATCACATGGGTGATGGGAAGTACTTTAGTAAAGATAGTGTTAACATGTGGAGCTTTCTATGTTGTTTACACAATTGAAAAGATAAAAGGAATTTGGAAAATAGGGAAACTTGATGCAAGTTAATCACAAATGCATTTAAGGTTGTATCATTAAGTGGTTTATGTATTTGAGGATTAAGCTTAAAAAAATTATCAGAGTTAACCTGATCATTTTGAATTTGAGTCTAGATCATATCCTCATAGACTAAAATTTCCTCATTAACATCAACAAGTTAGGCTAGCATGTTAACATAGAAATTTATGAGTTCGGTCTTGTCATATGGGGAGGCGATATACTTCTTGTCATCCCTTTGAATTATCTCATATTGATGCCTATAGTTAAGTTCGTTACATAGGACATGTAAGCCAACTTGTATCTTGGCACAAATAAAGTTGTATAAATCTTTCATTATATTCAAAAAATTAGGGCCTTGGCCGAAACTCCTAAGTGAATGATAATGTTCTATAATAGCATGATCCTTAGGGTCATAGATGGGAGTTAAGTTTTGTTCATTTACCTTGTCAATGATGATGTACGATAAGATGGAGGAGTAATAATTCATGCATTGGATAACAAAAAAGATTGTGGTATAGGTAGGTAACAAATTATAAGGCAAGGAAAATTAATGCAGTGTATTTGTCAGGACATGATCACCAAAGCATAATTAGTGTAACATGATTCAAGTAATGTGTGTTACACAACGTAATAGATAGAAATATAATAATAAGATGAAGGTGGAATTTTAGTAGAAAATATGATAGCATAAAGCTAAGGTCTCTCAAGGTAGGATGCAGGAGCATGATCAAAGGTTTATGCCATGTAGCATAAGTTGGAGGGATGTAGCAGTGTAACAAAAAACTATAAATAATGTAAGCCAAGATTGTAAGTAGCATAAACTAACATTATAAATAGGGAAGTTGAACTAAGAGAATGTGATAAAAGAGACTTACATTAAGAAGTGAAAAACATAGTAGCTATGTAGAAAAAAATGCTTCAGCCCTCCTAGCACCAGAAAATATTATAGTGATAGAAAATTTAGGATGCTCAATGACAAGAGATTTGTATGACTTAGATAGTTTTAACCCTAAACCTACACAGGCCTATGATGTAGATCTAGATTGTCTTGAATGATCTTACCATGATGATTGATCATCCAACAACTTATGGACTAGTAACTAATGAAAAATGTGTAAACTATTAAAATAAAAAGCATGTGTAAATGATGAGAACTTGTTGGATTTAGTAGATGAAGGAAATAGAAACGTAGAAGTAAAAAAAAAAGAACAACAAAAAATATGAAAAACTTGTATTAAATATGCACAAAAGTTTAGAAAATATAGATTTGGATACAAAGGGCTTAAGGAATATTAGACGCTTGGTGGTAGGGAGAGGCTTTAGAACTACTCTGGTCATAGAAGCTCATATAAATGATGGTTGACTCTAGGATGGATCTGTCCTTGAAAATGGTAAGAAAGTTATTCCATACATAGAGCCTAGCAACTTACCTCAAGATCCTACTTTTAGGTTGCTCACACCTTGTGAAAATTATATTGCTAAATGGGCTAGTTTAAGTCTTCCTTTTAGGGAACAAAGAAAGAAAAAATGCTTGAGGGTCAAGCTTGGTATGGGTTTCGATCCAAGGTTGTTGCTGCTATTTTACAATGCTTTGCTCTCAAAATTTGCTATAAAGTTGAAAAATTCCAAAATTTCCCTAGTGAAGCATCAATTTTGATTTTTAGAGGCTTGAGATATGTTATTTTACACTAGAGTAGTTAGGCAACATCATGATAATCATATCATTTCCAACATTAACTTTTATAACATGCTTTCTAGAGTATTTTTCAAAATATGTTGACAGTAAGAAAATACTAGAACATTTTCATACTAAAAACTTTACATTTTACATTATAATTACATTTTAAAAACTTTAAATAAAAGAAAGATCATAAATTTTTTTCAAGAGTAACAAGGTTGCTTTTACACCTATTCTCAGTTCAGTATTACAAGAAAATGATGTAAACAAGGCTTTCATGTCTCAAGTTATAAATGAATTTTTTTGAGATTTTTTAAACTAGAAAGCCCTACTTACCATCATGACTTCTTTCAAATTCTCATGATGGTTGACTAATCACATTCATTTCATCCTAGATTCTACTAGATACATGGTTTACATCAATGGTAATAGATGCAAGTGGTTTACTCCAAGCAATGGCCTAAGTCAAAGGCATCTTCTCTCACCATATTTCTTTACCATCATCTTTGAATGTTTGGACATGTGATTAAAATAGGTTCATGTCATTAACCTACCTCCATGGGAAAGAAACATCCAAAAGTATGATTGTGACATAATTGTTATTCTACATGCAAGTGTTCCCAAAATTCTAAAACTAAGATAGAGGTTTCAACTCTTCTCCCTACTCATAGGCCTTGAGGTGAATTAGACAAAATCTACAATATATAGTATCAACTATCCACTAACCTGATTATAATGGATTTCTAATACACTCAGTGCTCTAATTAATTATCTTTGTGATTGATATCTTGACACCCCTTATTCTATTCTAAGTCTAGATCTCAAATGTGGGATTCAATGATTCAATCCCTTCATGTCAAGCATTATATATGAAAAGGCACTCTTCTCTCCTTGGTAAGCTTTTGCTAGCAAAAATAGTACTTCATACTATCCTCCTCTTTATGGCCATAACCAATCTTTCTTTGAAATCTATCATTAACTCTATTGATCATTTGATCTACAACTTCATAGGGTAGAGAACTAAATAAAGAATACATTTTCACCTAATACATTGAAAACTTATGGGCCAACCCAAAACTCAAGGAGGCTTGGGCATTCTTAGTCTTTAGAAAATCATCAAATGACATCTAGATCATTTAGATCCTATAACTATGTAGAGGGTTCCTAACTAACCTACATGATAGCATGTTTTTCTTCACAAATATCAATCGATGTGGAAAGTGCCATAGAGGGAGGCCTCTTAGTTTCCTTGTAAGCTTATGACATCTTAGATGTCTTGCCAACACATCATTCATTAGCTAAACCTTCCATTTGACAACCCTTTTACTCAAATTAGATGAAGCCCAGAGATGTGCATCCCTCCATGCAATCTCTAGTTAGAGGTAACCACTTAGATCTTCATGGTATGGGATCCATCATTCACTAACATGGCTCACTATTATTGATGAGACGCAATTCACACGAGCCGCGATATCACGTACACGATATCGTGGCCACCGCGATATCACGTACGCGATATCGTGGCCACCGCGATATCGCGTCGTCCCCTGCGATATCGCGTACGCGATATCCCGGTCCACCACCATATCTATAAATAAGAGGTAGCACTCCCCTTATTTCTAATCCTGGTCTAGAAGTAAGGAAACTCTAGCAGTTTGATCACTCCAGAGATAGATTATTTTCCATGTGCCCGCAGTAGGAGTCCTAAAGTGAACGGATCTTTATTCGAGCAACATTGTACTTGAACACAAGTTGTGTATGGTAATAAAGATGAACTTCCAGGATAAACCTTGTAGTGCATGGAATAGGATTTATTTATTATTTTCTCTCTCATCCTTAAACTCCTAGAATGCGGTATGAGTATGACTTGATTACGAGCATCTAAGGATGTGTACGGTTAGTCAAGGAATCGGCTACTCATTGCATGCGGTATGAGTACGACTTGATTACGAGCATCTNTGGTAGCCACGGTTGCATCAGTTCAGGGTGTGTACGATAAGTGGGAACGGATGCTGATGCTAGGTAATTTAGACTTAGTTCATTAGTTAGAGTTAGTTAGTTTCTCAACCCTTCACTCTGTTAGCATAGGAGATAAAAACATAAAACAATATAAAAATCATATCCCTCAGACTTACTTAACCATACACCGTGACAACTACAAGTAAGTCTGGGAAGACAACAAATGATTAACCCCAAGTGTTCCATGGGGCATGTAGGCACTTAGTTTGTGGAGTTCGACCGGATCGCGCGTGCTACGCTCATTTCGTATGGTTGAGTGTAGGGGTATCTCGCCACTCATCATTGGTGCCTTTGCCAGGGACTATGTGTTTGTGTGCTGAATAGAACATAGGATATTACTCACATCATTGGGAGCCTAAACGAACCTTCGGGTTAATTAAAGAAAATTTATATAACGGTAAATTAGCACACTGATAAAGATGTCTTCTTCTCACAAAAGTAATTCACCACCTAGGACTAATACTCGAGATAGTCGACAACATAAAACACATAACCAAAATTAGCCAAGTCCTAAACAATACAAGATAGTCTATACTCATCCTGATGAGTATATTCCAAACTTTACCTTTATCCTCCATCAGGACGAACAACTGCGGTGGAGAGATCTGCAAGGTAACATCATGTTACCCCCAGATCGATCAGTCTCTAACATGCTCTTCCATGCCTTGGCATAGATAGGCATGACAAAATTATTTACTGAATACGTTGCTAAAGACTTTGATATGAGGGATTATCATCCCACAGATGCACAATGTATGAGGGACTTAAGGTAGGAGGGACAACATACACTTTTGAAGGGAAAAGGCCCACACATCCTTAGTGAAATAGGAGATGAGGAATCCCTTATAACGAGTTCTTTAGCAAATGATATTCCCCCTCCTCATGATGGTGAGGAGGACAGGCATTAGAACCTATGATCAATGATACATAACCCTGGTTCTGATCCCTATGAATGTCAACTATTCACAGAAGGAACAAACACTCATGCTAAGGACGGGCACTTAGATCGTCATAACGATCGGGGCCGAAGCAGCAGAAGAGAAGGCAAGAAACATCACCATGGTGATGGTTCCCCTTCTTCTTCCCCTTCATCTCACAACTCATCCTCTCCTTCCACATCTAGGTGCAGCCACCATGAACATAACGGTGAGGATAAGGGTAAGAAAGATGAGAGACCTTGATGGGAAAGTCGAGAGAGATGACAAGGGCAAGGACGTAGGGAGAGTAGGGAACCACACAGACATCATAGGTGTCATGAAAGAGATAATCATGATGAGCCCCTACTTGCAACCTAAAGTATTCTTGACATAACAGAGGCTGTTAGGATTCCAACAAGGCACCAAAAGGACAGTTAGATCAAGCATTTAGACATGAACAATATCCCGTGTTTTGAAGGGGGATATAACGCTGATCTGCAGCATCATTTACAGGCATTCCATGATGCTTGCACCTTGCATAACATAGAAAATGAGTGGCAAAAGCTTAAGTTATTTCCAAGGATACTGACCAAAGAAGTAGAGAGTTGGTACCGATCCTTAGAGCTAGAGACCATCAGGAGGTGGAGTACAATACTAGAACTCTTCAACGATAAATATCAGATGTACTCCAGAGTGTCTAATTTGCGTAAGCAGATCCAAGGCTGGAAACAAGGTACTTATGAACCCTTGGATGCTACCATGGCCCGCTAATACACATTGTTACATTGTTGCCTGGGCCATGGATATGCTCAGCAGGATCAACTTCACCACATCATGGATGGGCTAAGGCATGAAATAAGAAGAACTCTCCGGACTTATGCCTAAGGGAGACTCTCACAACATAGAGCCCATGAAGTACATAGCTTGTTGGAACAAGTAGCAAAAGAAGAAGGTGAGCTACACAAGAGGGAAAGTGTGGAAGAATACAACCACGATCCCTCCCTTCGAAAGAAGGGAGTGAAATTCTGTGATGAGGAGGATGAGTCACCACTCGAAGAGTTGGTGAACCGAAAAACCTTGCCAATTCAAAAACTCACAACAGAAATAGCGGCTAAGGTAGATGATGTATGGAGTTCCTTAGACTCTAGAATTGAAACTATCCTAAAGATTGTAGAAGAGTCTAAAGTAGAGCGAAGTAGTGACAAAGGTAAGACAAAGCGGAGTGATTCAGGCCCTGCACATAACAAGGGTAAGGGAAAAATTATTATCCCTGATGAGGTTGTAGATTCAGGCACAGATGATGATGGTGGATGTGAGATCTGCTACTATGACCATCCTAAGGGATGTTGTCCAATCATCTCACATCTACAAGAATCCGAGGTTGTATGTACTCAATCCGAGAGTGAACAGACGACAGACACCCCGAAGGTTGCCTTATTCCCAAGGTAACCCAAGACAGTTCCACCAACCATTAATGTACTATCCAAATAGAACTCCACCACAACCCGTCAGACAACATCAGCAGTGGCAATACCCATAGCCATGGGGGATGCCACCGCCGAAACATCAATACCCTTGCTGGCAGCCGATCCCTCCAAGTAACCCTATGGATTACACAACTCCACGATGTCATTACCCAGTTTGGGAATATTTTCAAACTTCCCCTCCTAGAATAGACACTCCGCATGTATACCATCCTCCAAATTCATCCGCGCCTCTCACGCCAGTAGCTCCACCACCAACTGCTCCAATAATTCCAAAGGAACTTCCCACTCAACTGCAACAACCCAATGTTACAAGGGTTTCCAATCCTCCACCCTCAGTTGGTTCTAATAATGTTATGCTGAAAAAACATTTCCTCAGGACCAACAATCCAACTAAGCCCTCACCCTCATAAGCGGTTGAACGTCAAAACACTGCCATACCAAACAAGGTTTCGGGATCCCCTTCAAACAAGAAATCGTGCCCAATGCATATGGTTATGTTAACACATACCGTTACTTACTGGATTAAAGATGGCCATCTTCCCAAGAAACTATCTAATCCTGGGGTCCCTCTAGTTTATCTTCAAGTCACCAGAAATGAACCACATAAGGCTCTTCTTGACTCAAGTTCCAGAGTCAACTTAATCTCACAAGAATTTTATAAAACCTGGAACCTACCTCCACTCAAGAAGAGCAATATTCACTTAGAGCTGGCTGACCAGTCCATCATCATTCCTTTGGGACAGGTTGAGGACATTGTTACCACTGTGGGTGGTTAGTCATATCCAGTCAATTTCATGGTGATCCAAATAAACAATGACAAAGGGAATTTCCCAATCATAATGGGAAGGGCATGGCTGAGTACAATCGATGCATGCCTAGGAATCCGTAATCTTTCCCTAGAAATATCCAAGAAAAATACTTTTGGGAAAATTGAGAGGAAGAGGATTCCATGCATCACATATAGTGACACCTGGTGTCATTGCATGCAAAAATCATGGGTAATGCGAAGTTTAACCTTGCCTGCATGCAATCGGTGTGCACAGGATATTGATATACAAAAGTGCCTATATGCAGCGACCACACAATAAGAAAACACCAAGTGGTTGATGGCTGACCAAGAGAACAATTCAATAACATGCATGGAACTAACTGAGGGGATAATGAGTACTTATGTTGAAAGCATGGATGCACTTGATCAGGCCTGTAGCCAACTTACAGTCCTTAACCCTAAAAACATTAACTGGGGGAAGTTGAAGATTCCTGAGAAGTTTAAACAAGATCCCCTAGATTTAAAACCATTGCCCACCAGTTTGGAATACATGATCCTTAAAAATGGAAAACCAGTAATTATCAATGCAAAGCTTTCCCCCAAGCAAAAAGAGATTTTGGTGAAGGTGATAAATAAGTGGTCAACAGCCTTTGCCTGGTCATACCCTGAACTAACCGAGATAGATCCTAGGATATGCCCTCATAGGATTTACACGGACCCCTCCATGAAGCCTCGCAAGAAACCGCAGAGACGATTGAACCTGAAGTTAAAACAAATAGTGAAAGAGGAGATTGAGCAACTTCTCAATGCTAGGTTCATTTACTCCATTGCTGATAGAGAATGGGTTAGTCCTCTTGTAATCATACCAAAAAAAGAAGGTAAATGGAGGGTATGTATAGACTTNGTAGGGCATCGTTATTACAGTTTTCTGGATGGGTATAGTGGGTACAACCAAATA
>MNCI01014605.1:34323-58581 GCA_015680685.1 Gnetum montanum
GTAGGGCATCGCTATTACAGTTTTCTGGATGGGTATAGTGGGTACAACCAAATACGAATCGCACCAGAAGACCCAGCCAAAACAACGTTCACCAGTCCTTGGGGAATGTTTGCATACAAACAAATGCCTTTTGGTTTGTGCAATGCCCCTGCCACATTCCAACGATTAGTTCTAAGCATATTTCAGCAACAAATAGGTAATGGAGTAGAAGTCTTTATGGACGACTTCTCCACTTATGGGACAAGCTTTGATCAAGCCCTCGACCGATTAGAGCAAGTATTGAAACGATGTGTTGAAACCAACCTAAAGCTCAACTGGCAGAAGAGCCATTTGATGGTTGAGGAGGGCATGGTATTGGGGCATAAAATTTCACAATCAGGAATAGAGGTAGATTCGAAAAAAATTAAAGTCATCCAAGGAATTACCCGACAACCAGAAACTATCAAAGATGTTCAGTCATTCCTTGGACACACTGGCTACTACAGGATATTTATCGAGAGCTTCTCCAAAATTGCCAAGCCATTGGTGGAATTAACGAAAAAAGATGCACCATTCGAATGGACCAGGGAATGTGAACGAGCATTCCAAAATCTCAAACAGAGGCTTGTGGAAACTCCCATTCTACAAGCCCCTGACTGGTCTAGGCTGTTCCCTATCATGATCGACGCATCTAATTACTCCTTAGGAGCTGTACTGAAACAATTAGATGAACAAAAATGACCGTATTACATCCACTGTGCTAATAAGAGTATCACCAGTGCACAAATCAACTACACAACTACAGAAAAGGAATTAATGGATGTAGTGTTTGCACTAGACAAATTTAGGCACTATGTATTGGACTACAAAGTATACATCCATACGAATCATAGTGCAATTAGGTTCCTTATGAACAAGCCAACAGTTAGCCCACGTATCATACGTTGGTTGTTAATTCTTCAAGAGTTCGATTTAATGATAGTAGATCGCAAGGGTACCGAGAATGTAGTTGCAGATCACCTATCTTGGTTGCGTTGGGACAACAAAGAGGATGAATATGCTGTATCTAACCATTTCCCTGATCAAACCCTCTTTGCCGGTGTAGTAAATGATCAACCCACGGAAATAAATTGGTATAGTAGCATTCTTACTTATCTCATTTCCCAACAAACACCACAGGGGTTGGACTTCAGGAAGAAGCAATAGTTTGTTCACAAAACCAAGTACTTCATAGAAATCAAGGGACAACTCTATAAAGTCTGTCTTGATGGCTTGGTTCGATGGTGCGTGCCTGATAAGGATCAATTAAAAGTTCTCCATGATGCTCATGAGGGCCCTTGTGGGGGTCACTATGCTGGAAGACAAACAGCTACCAAGATCCTGCTTGCAAGATATTATTCTCCAATACTATTTCGAGACACCCATCATTTTGCCCAATCCTATGAACACTGCCAACGTGATGGTGGAATGACTACTAGAATGGAGGATCTGCAACAATGGATTCAACCTTTGGAACCCTTCGATATCTGGGGAATAGATTTTATGGGGCCTATTACACCGATGTCCAACGAAAAAGAATATATCATCATTGCTATTGATTATTTAACCAAATGGGCTGAAGTAGCCGCAGTAACAAACTGCACATCATCCACGGCTGCATGATTTGTACAACAACAAATCGTAAACAAGTTTGGTGTGCCGCGTGCACTCATCTCTGATAATGGAACACATTTTACAAGTGAAACCTTTCACAAATTGATGCAATGCTTAGGGGTTGAGCATAAATTGACCACACCTTATCAGCCCCAAGCTAATGGCCAAGTTGAGGTTACTAACCAGGAGATTACCAGAATATTAACGAGAACAATAAATTTAGGCGAGACTGGAGCACAAAACTGAACAATGCTCTCTGGGCATACTGCTCCACTTGGAAGATTCCTACAGGCTATTCTCCCTATGAGTTAGTGTACGGGAAACTACCCAAGCTTCCCATACAGAATGAGCTCCGTACACTATCCCTAGCTTGCGACCTTCACCTAGACCTCTACCTAGCACAAAAACAACGGTTGGCAACTCTGAATGTGCTAGAAGAGAATAGATTGGTTGCACTATCATTAAATGAGTTGCACAAGGCACATAGTAAACAATGTCATGACTTAATAATTTGAAGGTTTAAGTACCAACCAGGTGACAAGGTCCTTTACTGGAATCCCACGCATGTCCCACAGTGTACAAAATTTCAAACATTGTGGGAAGGACCCTATATTATTCATGCAACCTTTCCCTCTAGAGCCATGATGATATACAAACCTGACAGCCTGGATAAACAATTATTGGTTAATGTACAACAAACAAAACCTTTCCGTGAACCCACAACAGCCAGTACAAATCACACCTCCACTAGCAGACAACCTTGCTCTCTATTTCGAATCTCTCCCTTGCAATTCAGTGATGGGGGAGATGGCCACCTGTGCTAATAAATCCAAGCCCTCAGTTCTTTTTAGTTTTTATTTTACAAGTTTTTTTTTNATGGAACAAAAAGTATTTCCTCTAACTAAGGCCCTTCTCACTTCCCATTCTCTCCTTTGTTTTTTCGGAATGGTGGTGGCTCTTTGGAGATGAATTCTTGTTATTCAAGAGGATGGTTCGGCCAAATGTATTGATGCGAAGTCACTGGATGTGGTTGGTTCGAGGCCGGAGTTGGAATGAGATTTGCTAAGTCCCATTAATCATGAAACACACAAGGGGCTGTACCCCACCTTGTTCTTGGGATTCCATTCGATTCTCTTCTCTCCATCCTTCTCTCCATTATTCACTTCATTGCCTATTGTATCATTAGTGTATATATTTTGGTTGATGCATTTTTTTTCTTTTTGGTAAACGCTTGTGGTTAAGACTTTAACTCTTGTTCCAAATGACATTCCCAGAGCCTACGGACTCTTTGAATGTGGGTTTGTCAGGGCATCAAGGGCATGAGCCTGCTTTGGGGAGGACCCACTGACATTCCTATTTGGTGCATCCATTAACATCTTTTCCCTACCATTTTTGCAATTAATTTTATTTTGTTCATTACCACCTTGAAGTCCATTTCATCGATGCTATTGTTGTCCCTTTTTATCTATCTTTCTTACTCCTTTCCTTTCTCCATTCTAACGCTATTGGAGGTTCGCGATTAGTCATGGGGGTACGGGGCCTAATTTTTTAGATTTTCTCCTAGCCCCGAATATTTTGATTTTCTTCCTAACCCCTACACCTTCGGTAGTCATCATTAATATATCTCTCGATCCATATCAGCCATACCACAACCTAGCCAATGAACTTACATCGAAGCAAGGTATTAACTACATTGAAATTCATTTACCCTTGCTAATATAGGATTACGTTGTATGTGCAGATGGCGATCATGCAATAATGGACTGGATCTAGAGGAACCACTTGGAATGGAGCAGCGTTGAAAGAAGTTATGCAAGGAGCAAGATCGATGGTGCGCTTACTGATGGACAACGAAGGCACAATCTTGGCGTTGGCAGTAGCAACACTTCCTTCTCTTTCTCTTTCTCAGTTGCAAACTAAGGCCTGATGTCATTGTAATAAGGTGTTCACCCTTGTTGTCATGAACACCAGTTATGTCAAGTCTTGTAATGAAGATCCATTTACATGTCATCCCATTAATTCCATTCCCCTTAATAATCCCATACCTTCCCAATATTTTGTAAGGAACTCGAGGACAAGTTTTCATTCAGTCATGGGGGTATGATGAGATGCGATTCACACAAGTCGTGATATTGCATCCCATGCGATATCACGTACGCGATACCGCGTCGTCCCCTGCGATATCGCGTACACGATATCACGGTCCACCGCCATATCTATAAATAAGAGGCGGCACTCCCCTTATTTCTGATCTTGGCCTAGAAGTAGGGAAACTCTGGTAGTTTGATCACTCCAGAGATAGATTATTTTCCATGTGCCCGCAGTAGGAGTCCTAAAGTGAACGGATCTTTATTCGAGCAACATTGTACCTGAACACAAGTTGTGTATAGTAATAAAGACAAACTTCCTAGATAAACCTTGCAATGCATGGAATAGGATTTTATTTATTGTTTTCTCTCTTACCGTTAAACTCCTAGAATGTGGTATGAGTACGACTTGATTACGAGCATCTAAGAATATCTACAGTTAGTCAAGGAATCAGCTACTCATCGCATGTGGTATGAGTACGACTTGATTACAAGCATCTAGTGTGACTACTTGGTAACCCAGTGGTGTATCCAGGATCTACGCTTGGTAATCCCAGTGGTAGTCATGCACCAAGATGTGTACGGTTAGTCAAGGAATCGGTTGCTCATCGCACTTAGGCTAGATTAGATTCTCTCAACCCTTTCCTCCTAGTTAAGTGCCTCAATACGACCACTTCAAGCATGTGCATTACGCGTGGTAATCCCAGTAATGATTAGCGTTTGGTAGCCACGATTGCATCGGTTCAGGGTGTGTACGGTAAGTGGGAATGGATGCTGACGCTAGGTAATTTAGACTTAGTTCATTAGTTAGAGTTAGTTAGTTTCTCAACCCTTTACTCTATTAGCATAGGAGACAAAAACATAAAAGAATATAAAAATCATATACCTTAGACTTAACCATACACCGTGACAACTACAAGTAAGTCTGGGAAGACAACGAATGATTAACCCCAAGTGTTCCATGGGGCGTGTAGGCACTTAGTCTACGAAGTACGACCGGATCGTGCGTGCTACGCTCGTTTCGTATGGTTGAGAGTAGGGGTATCTCACCACTCATCAATTATCATGAAGTTTCCTACTTTGGATCATTTGGACTTCTCTAAGCCCTACAAGATAAGCTTAGGAATAAGTTTATATCCTTGGTTCCTCTTGTTCAAATCTAGAGAAACATGAAACAAATGGATTAAGGCTACCAATTCAAGCCTGTGAATCAAAATTTTCCAATTACTACTTGGGCTACGACATGGTATGATCCATCAAACCTGTGAAAAGGTAGAACTTGGTTTCCTCCTATCATATTGAAAGTTTATTTTTCTCTCTAACTGCTATCGTATGAGGCTATGATAACATGGAATCATCTTCAAAGAAGGAATTTCTAGGGATCAATCAAATGTCACCTCTACCATAATAATGAGAAGATGATCTCACAACTCTTTGTTCACTACATCTTTACAAATGAATTTTGGAAAAATTTCAAGTCCCACATTGCGCAAGGTGAGATGTCAATATAGGAATACCTTTGAATCCTCTTTCTTCATCCATACAAGTGGTTTTTGCAAGTGTTAGATGCTATGGATATGTATTGAAGGTTTAAAAGATGTTTTGGCCAAATGTTGGATCTTCATAGGATACATCTAAAAAATGCTAAAGATGTATAAACATATGTGAAGATGTCTATAAACTTAAATCCATAACTACTTAGACATCTCTTAAACTAGGAGACATCTCTAGTAAGACATCTTAACCTATAATGAGATATCTCTAGTGAGATATCTTAGCCTACAGTGAGATATCTCCAACTCTCAGAAGATATCTTCTCAAAACTTAGGACAACTCTCCTGAAAGTTATAGTTGACAACAAGATGTCTTGGAAAAAACATGAGATGATTCATATAGTTGAGAAAAGATCAACGGTGGTAGTTTCAAATTAGTAAATAGTTGAAAAAGATGATAAAAGGATAGAAATAGCTAGAAATCTTCAAGTTGATCTTGGGGAAAATTTTCTAGATTTCTTATCTTGATTTTTCAATAAATATTATTATTTTTCATGTTTTTTACATGAGATGAGGAGAATTGATGAGAGTGACATGAGAGCACAAGTTTATGAGTGCATGAGTGTATATGCAACTCTATGGTCAAATTGTGTGTGTGTTTGGCCTATGTGTGTCTCATGGATGCTTGTGTGAGTTTGATCTCATTTGCTTATGCCTTGCATTAAGGACAATCATTATGTGATTTTAGAGCCTTAAGCTCTACAATATCATTAAGTGTTTATGAGTGATTGAAAGTGTATGGGTTGTGAAAGTCAGATTATAATCTTCTTTACATGAATTAAAGATAGTTAGTTTTCTCATTTTATAGCATATTAAATTATCTTTTGTAATATTTGGATCTAGTGGGATTTGAAGGTTAAAACAAATGAAGTGAATCTTCTCCAATATTATTAGTATTAAAGCATTTGACTATGGATTTCTATTAAATTGAGATGATGCCTAAGAAGAAATAAATTTAGGCACTGAATAGAGACATGGAGAGCATGAAATCTACCTTTCAACTATTGGTTGCTTGATTAGATGCGATCAATACTAAGGTAGATAGGAATGTAGGTCATAGCCATATTTTGACTTGCAAAGAAGATGAGCATTCACATTAGGAAGTTTCTCAACCTAGTAGAGGGGAATTAGATGATGAGAAAGCATAATCCATTTATGGGAGTGATAGAATCCATCAACCAAGGATTTTAATGGAAAGGAATCCACTTCCTCATATCAAAGTTCTAAGAGCTCCATCAATGGACACTACTTCTTCTAATGGCAAGCTTAATAAGAAATATGAAATAATTCTTACTAGAATATTCAGAAATGTTGCCATAAACTTTCAATCACTCATAAACACTTAAGATATGGAATTATTGTGGAATTATTCTTACATTTCCATATGTAGAATTGAAGATGTTCAATGGTGTAGATGGTACCATGCTTTCTCAAGTTGGCTAAAGGTACTCGACAAGAATTTTAAGTTGGAAGAGGTACCAAACCAATTAAGGGTACCTATTTTGAATTCAAATTAGAAGGTATGGATTTTACTTAGTTGGAGAAGGAGTTCAAAGCTTATGAAAGATAAAATGGTCAATCCACTAAAGATTAGAATCTGATGAAATACAAGTTAAGGAGAAAATCTGAACAATCTTGTCAAAGGCAAGAGATAATCATGAAGTTAAAATTCCTAAGGTAGGATGACAAAGATATCAAATATTTTTACATCAAATTTTGTGAACTATTTCATCAAGCTAAGATAAAATGGGAGGGGTATGAATAGGCTTCAATATTTCTAGAATGCCTCAAAATGATGTATCAATAGGCGTTGTTATTTTATGAGCCACAAACTCTTAATGAGGCTTATGATTTAGCACTCAAGACAAAAAAGAATCTAAGTGAATTAGGGAATAAGGAAAAATAAGCTTCTAATAAAAATGAAAGGGGTTCCAAATTAGAGAAGGGATCTAAGTCCAAATTTGAAGATAAGGATGATATCCATGATAGAAGATAGAAAATAATGATGAAAAAGAAAAATCCTAGAAGAACCTATGCAAGGAAGACAAGGGTCAAGGTAGTAGCTCATCAAATATTGAGTGCTTTTAAGTATGAAGAATGGGAACACAAGCAATGGAAATGTCTAGTTCTCAAGGCAACCAAGGATAAGGATATACAAACCATGGAAGTGGAGGAGACATCCAACCAAGGTCTTCAAAGAGGTAATCCTAATACTTCAAAGAATAAGGAATTTTTTGAATTAAATTCTTATGCATTCATGGGGAATGTGAATAAAGGAGACCATCCTACTAGAAAATTGTTGTTTTAGTTTGGGAATAGATGTTTTCTTAGTGAAGAATGGATTCATATTTTTATTGATGGAGGAGCCCAAGAAAATGTTATTTCATCTAAGACAGTTACTAGATTGGTTTTGGTAATTAATCCTAATCCAAGACCTTACAAGGTACATTGGTTGTTAAAATATTTCTCTCAAGAAGTAAGAGAGTAATGTGTTTTGAAATTTAAAATTGGGTGCTTCCAATTGATTTTTCTGATGCAATTCTTATTATACCTTGGAATTTTAACAAGGGTGCTTAATTTGATAAAGCAAGAAATGTGTGGATTGTAGCTATATCTAATGGAATCCAGGAGTTAATTCCTATGACACTTGAACAATAAAGGTAGCAAAACTCACTCAATTCTTTCTTAATCCTTCTAGGAAAGAGGAAATATATTAAGGAACATGATAAAACTAATTTTTAATTTTTTTGTTGTATCAACTATCACTTCTAACCATGATGATGTGCAAGTTGAACTTCCAAAAAATGTGCAAGGCTTGAAGGAGTAATTTTCCAAGTGTTCAAGGGGTAATTGGATGGATTACCACCAGTGAGAAATGTATAGAACCAAATCGATTCCATCCTTGATGCTACCATTCCAATTAAGAGAGCATACCAAATGTCACAAAATAGATAGGAAACATTGTAAAGGTAAGTAGAGGAGTTACTTGCAAATGGCTTGGTGAGGAAATCCATTTTACCTTGTGCAATTCTAGTAGTGCTTGTGCCAAAGGGAAAAAATGAATAGAGAGTATGCATTGATTCTATGGTAGTGAATAGGATAATAGTGCAATATAGGATTTCTATTCCAAGTATGGATGATATCCTTGATGTCCTTACCAATGCATAGATTTTTAACAAAATTCATTTGAAGAGTAAATGCCAAAAAATTTAAATCAAACATAGTGATGAATGCAAGGCATCTTTCAAAACATTAAATGGATTTTTTGAGTGATTGGTGATGCCATTTGATCTTCCAAATGCACCTACTACATTCATGAGGTTGATGCATGATTTACTCAAAGACTTGATTACTAAGTATTTTATTATCTTTTTTGACAATATGTTGATATGCAGCTCTAATAAGGAGAAGCACTTAGATCACTTGAGAAGAATATGTCTTAAATTGAGGAAGGTACATTTGGTGATTAATATGAAGAAATTCCATTTCTTCAAGAGAAAAACCATAGAGATTTCTAAAAACCAAATTCGAATGGAAGCTACCAAGATGAGGATTATTAGAGATTGGTCAAGTCCTATGAATGTTGGAGAGGTAAGATCGTTTCTTAATTTAAAAATATTTTATTGCAAGTTCATAAAAACTTTCAGTGATATTTCTTATCCTATGTTTGCTTTGCTAAAGAAAAATAAATATCAAGTGCAGTGATGAAACCTAAAGAAGATTTGACTTGTTGAGTGCAAAAATTACTAGTGACTTGGTGTTTGCAATTCCAAGTTTTTAGAAGCCTTTTTAGGTAGAGGTAGATAAAAGTGGACTTTACATTGATGAGGTACTTTCACAAGAAGGTATACCTATTACTTTTTTTTCAAAAAATTTGAATGAGTTAAGGTAAAAATATAACATATATGAGAAGGGTTTGTATGCTATTCTTCAAGTAATCAAGCATTATAGGCATTACTTATTTTCCAACAACTTCACCTTGATGACTAACCACAAAGCACTTTAGTTTCGAATTTCCCAAATGAGGTTGAGTTCCAAACACATGAAGTAGGTTGCATAGTTAAAGGATTTTAACTTTATAGTTAAGCACAAAATTGAAAAACCTAATGTGGTGGTGGATGCATAATTTAGAATGCATGTGGTGAATTTTAGTATGCCTCATGTGGAAGGTATGGATGATTCTGCTAATTTGTATGAACATGATTCAAATTTTGGATAGGTTTGGAAGACCCTCAATGAACCATTGTTAAGTATGATATACCAATGGAAGGACTATCCTATTAATGATGAATTGTTATTCAAAAATAGAAGGTATATATTCCTAATTATGATTTTAGGAAAAATATTTTGTTTGAAAAGCATTGTAGTGGCATGGAAGGTCACATGGGTAGGGATAAAACATTGGATATTCTAGGTATGTACTATTTTTGGCTAGGTATGGCAATTAAAGTTTCAAGATTTGTGAAGAAGTGTTTGACATGTTAGTAATTCAAAGGATGAAAAGGAGTGAATGGAAATTATATGCCATTGATAATTCTTAAGGGTCCATGAAAAAATATATTAATGGACTTTGTGAGTGAAATTCCAAAGACTAAAAGTAGGAATGATGCTATTTTTGTTATAGTTAATAGGTTTTCCAAGATGAAACACTTCATTTAATGCAAAAAGATGAGTGATAATCCTCATGTTGCAAATTTATTTTTCTAGCATGTTGTGAAGTTGCATGGTATTCCTTTGAATATTGTTAGTGGCAAAGACTCCAAGTTTACTAGTTATTTTTGAAGGTTCCTTTGGAAAATCTTATGAACAAAGTTGAATTTTTTTAGTGCATATCATCAACAATTTGATGATCAAATGAAGATGGTATATAAATTCTTGCTAAATATTTTGAGGCATTTGTGTGATGGATAGACCAACAGTGGGAAAATTTGTTATGCCATACTAAATTTTCATATAATAATGCTTTTCATGTTGCTATTGATAATAGACCATTTGAAGTAAACTACAGGTTTTGTCCAAATATGGTGGATAATGTGAGGATATTTGAGAGAAAAGCTCAACTCATTGCTAGTTTTGTGCAAGAGATGAAAGATTTTCATGCATAAGTAAAAGAAAACCTAGTGAAGAAGGTTAAAGAAAGACTCCTCAAGAGGAATGATAGCAAGAAAAAGCCTATCTTTATTATTGGTGATCTTTTTTAGATGCACTAGAAGAAGAAGAGATTAAGAGGTGTTAACTTCTCCAAGTTGAAAGCCAAGAACATGGATCCTTTCAAAATAAAAGAAAAAATTAATGATAATGATTTTGACATTGACTTATCCAATGATGTTGTTATGTCTTTTATGTTTAATGTTATAGATCCTGTGCATTACCATGAATCAATTAATGATGAAACCATACAAGGGAGCATTGATGAGTTGAAGGGGACTATTGACAAGTCCAAGCCTTCAATGAAGAGAAAGATAATCATACTCAAGAGGAGGGAAGCTTCAAGTACTTGGGGAGTGAAGAGACATGAGTACTTGATCCATTGGAGGAATCAATCCATTGATGATGTTGTATGAATTCATGAGAACAAACTTCTTAAGTGGAGGATCACTTCTACCCCTACTCTCTTGCTCACATGAGTTTACTTTTTGAAGTGTGGAAGAGCTATTGTAGGGAAACCTCTTCTGATTCCCTTTATTCTTTTCTGCAATTGATTTTTGTAGGTTTCAAACATTTTGAAGATGTCTTGGAAATCCAAGAGACATCTTGCCCAAATACTAAGTCTTCAGAAGAGACATCTGATAGATGCTAGAGACATATCTCCAAAATTGGAGATGTTTCTACTTAGAAGTCTCTCAAACCAAGAGATGTCTCTAGTAAAATATCTCAACCTATAGTGAAACGCCCTTCATCCTTTGGAGATGTCTCCCAAAAACTTATGACATCTCTCCTACAAGTTGTAGTTAATAGCAAGACATCTTGAAAAAAGGTTTAGACAACTCGTACATTTGAGAAAATATCTAAAGTGCTAATTTCAAGTTCGAAAACAATAAAAAAAGATGAGAAAATGATAGAAATAGCTAGGAATCTTCAACTTGAGCTTAGGGAAATGTTTCTATGTTTCTTATCTTGATTTTTTAATAAATATTATTATTATTCATGTTTTTGACATGAGATGAGAAGAATGACATGAGAGCATAAGTTTGTGAGTTCATGATTGTGTATGCAACTCTACAATCAAATTATGTGTGTGCTTGGCCTGTGCATTTCTCTTGTGTTCTTGTGTGAGTTTGATATCATTTGGTTGTGCCTTGCATTAAAGATAATAGTTGTGTGGTTGTAGAGCCTCATGCTTTGGAACATCATTGAGTATTTTTGAGTGATTGGATGTTTGTGGCTTGTGGAACCCAGACTATAATCATCTTTATCTAAATTAAAGATAGCTAGTTTTCTCATTTTCTAGCATATTCAATTATCTTTTGTAATATCTGGATCTAGTGGAATTTGAAGGTTAAAACAAATGGAGTAAACTTGCTCCAAGCATCATTGGCTAGTGACACATGGTGTAACATGAAGGGTGATTTTCAGACTTTGGCAACACATAGGGTGTTCTACTAGGGCATTTGGATAAAGAGATATTAGTTATTATTTAATGATCACCAACCCACTCACTTATAAGTCATTACTTATAATATCCTCTACCTCCTGTAGGACTAAACTTGCATTGGTCTTGGTTTGTTCCACACACCCCTTACCCAATCATGTACCATAAGAAAGCTCATGAAGCTTGAGAATCTCTAGTAGTCACTAGCATGGTTGTTTTTCTAGGTGAAAGGATAAGAATATTTTCTTTTCATCATGTCCTAGTCATTCCCAAGTATTAGATTTTTTGTGTTGTCAACTTGACAAAAGGGGGTTTCTTGGTAGGAAAAAAGTATATGACAAGCACTGTAGATTTCATTGCTATAGCTACAAGGCTTCTATAGTTAATAGTTCCATTTCCCAAAAAGCTCACCTTTCATGATGGACTACATGGATAAGCTAGTGGGAGAGGGGAACAAGTCAATGGGCAACAATGGCTAGTACAAATGGGCTAATCTCAATGAACAGTTCATAATTATGGCCAAGGCCATTTGTGAATTTCTTTTTGACTAGTGTGTGGATTGTCTTATTGGTAGAAAAATGTGGATGTTATGAATGCTAAAAGATAGTTCCTCACTAGTCAAGACTATCAAGAAGGCTCATGGGATGGGAATATGCATGGTGGCCCATAAAGGACTTTGGGGAAGTTTGGAGAGACATTAGGACACACTCCTATAGGATGTTCCTAAGAAAGACCATGCTGCTACTCTCTCCCACCACCAGAAGATAGGGCAAGATTCTATTAGCAAAAAGAAATGTGACAACTCAAGGAAAAAGAAAAGTTCTTCAAGCCTACAAGCATGACCTCCCACATGACAATAAGAAAATGATAACCTCTTCAACTAAATGACAAAAGATGAAAATATAATAAGTTCCTATGCCCACCTAGAAGAGGGAGGAGGACACTAACATCAATGATGGTAACTTCATGATGGATGCCCTACCTCCCACTAACATTGTTAGAAGTCAACATCTACTCGAACCCACAAACAACATCTTGTCTTTCTATGATCTTTGAAGCATATTAATCTTAATCTAGATGATCAAGATACCCATTCCTTCTTACCATCTCACTTTCCCCTCCACTCCTCTCATGATCTCTCCTCCCCTTCCTTTTTCTAGAACCTTGACCCACACTATGATTACCATGAGGGCACCCTTGCCCTATCTCATGAACATGAATACACCAACACTGTTACCCTCTAACCTGTAAAAGATCTATTAATGATCTTGTTGATCACATTGATTATTACCTAATTAGACACCCTCTGCTTGGATCTATCTCATGCACATCCTAGGTTTTTTACTAGGATATTAAACTTATTTGTGGCTACTAGTTAGCTTGTCCAAGTGGTCCCCTTCACCATTTTGACATCACACAAGATTAGAACCATGTCATGATTCTCCTAGACCACACATTAGACTATGCTTCCTTTCAAAAGATCCTTCCCATTTGACTTTGAAAGGATGATGGCATTAACACATGCCTATTTGAGGAGATGGACATGGCCAACCATCAAGCCTCCCCTCCCATAGACAATGACTAGAAGTAGGATTGCAATAGTTTTTGGTCCTCTTTTTTGCTTTGCCATGGCCTCTGCGTCCTTCCATTTTCTTTGCCATCTCATGCCATTTTGTTTTTTATTCTTTTGTGTTGTTTTAGTGATTCTTGTTTTTGCATGAGTTGGCCTTAGTGTAACATCAAATTTTTTATGTAATTACTTTTCTAGAATTTTAATACAAGCTTTTTGACCTTTCTATAAAAAAAACTATTGTTAACTTTAAATAAATTTTCAAGATCATAAATCAATTTTTCAAAAATTTTCGTTCTTATTTTATCCAAACCATAGAAGCTAGTAGCCTTCTTCAATGTAATGCATCTATCATGAATACATAAATAGGAAATTGCAATGATCCATAATTTATTTTTAAGTAGTGGATAATTTGGATGAATGAGTAGTTCAAGCCCATTCATTTAAAAGAAGCCACCATGAACTAATTTGCTTAGGCACATCTTCTAAAACATTAATACAATTGTAGTTCAAATACTTATTAAGCATGCACCACATCTTCCAAATTTTTTTAAGCACCAACTATTATTATTTTTGGGTTTTCCTTGTATAAGTCTATTTTTTAGAAGAAGCATCCAAACATTATCTCTATCAATTCATTTTGCAATCCATTTTCCTAAGAGAAAATGCCCTACTGATAACAATTAATGAGGCTAACTTCTCCACCTTTCTTAATAGGAGTGCAAATATTTGAAGTCACTCTAGAAAAGTCTTTGCTATTTTGTTAAAAAAAACTATAAAAATTGACAACTAATTTGATCAATTTTATTATAAGAAGCTTTTGTAGCAGTCTAATAGCTAAAGTAATAAACATGAGTAGTTTGAAATAATTTCTTAATAACTAAAACTTTACTACCAAGAGTAAGCTTTTTCTCTTTCCATTTATCAAGATTTTTTTCAATTTTATCAACTAAATAATTTCACAAAATATTTAAATTAGTCTCAAAAGAAGGAGGTATTCCTAAAATCTTAAAGTTAGATTTTTCAATGCTTATGAGTAACCCACTCATCCATATTCCTATTACAATAAACAATAGATTTTTTCCAATTGATACTAAAGCTAAATAACATGCAATATTTATCCACTCTAGCTAACAAAATATTGATATGTTGTAGAGAATTAGTGATCATAAAAGATTCATCTGTAAAGTGTATGTTAAATAGGTTTTTTTACCTTGATCATCAATTGAAATTTCCTTAATGATATTCTTTTGAAGATCATAATGTAGGTTATCTAAAAAGAAAGTTTATTAAAATAATGAAAAGATAGGGAATCAACAAAAAACCTTGATAAATTGATTGCTAAAGAAAAAAGAATGGACTCAATCCAAAATTTGTAGCAACTTGAATATTGGTTTTAATAAGTAAGATACGAACAAGACAAATAAAGTAATTACTAACTTCCAATTCATAGGGATATAATAATAAAATTCCATCAAATCTTATCATAAGCTTTAACATAATCTAACTTGACAAAAGTAATGTCTAAATTAATATTAGAAGCTCATTGCATTTCCTTTTGTGCTACAATTACAGTATTTAAGATATATATGTACTTTTAATAAAAACTTGTCTACTTAGGTTTAATAATATCATCTATAATTTTCTAAATTCAATGAGTCATGCATTTAGCTAAAATTTTATAAATATTGTTAATAATAGTAATAGGTCTCAAATTACTAATATTTTGAAGCTCTCTATCCTTATGAAGAAGACAAATGATACCTTTATTTATATTGTTACCAAGAAAAACATATTTGTTAGCTTCTTGGAAAATATGAAAGAGATTATATCCAACAATGTCCCAATGCTTCTTAAAAATTTTAGCTAGAAAACTATCAAATTCTAAAACTTTATATTTTACTAAACTAAAAGGTGCAACTTTGAGTTTTTCACTATAATTTTTTCTTTAAGAATACTTTGATGCCCTTTTATTATAAGATGAGAAATATGTGTACTAGAGGCCATGAAAGATTTCCTTGCTAAAATCTTCAAAAGAAAAATAGAAGAAAAATGAATTGCTAAAAACTAGTTAATAGTCTCATGATTTGTAATGGTGCAATCATTTATATAAAGCAATTTCAGTTTAGGTACTTGATCATTTCTTTTGAAAATTTTTTTAAAAAAAATTCTTACAAAGTTTATCTTCAATTTGCATTTAGGACATGCGATTTTTAGTGAGAGGACTTTTAACTTCAAATGCATCTCAATATTATTTAACATGAAGAGCTTTAGCCAAGGCTTTTTGAGCTTCAAAATCAAAAAGATTTTGGTTGTAAAGTATGTGCATTATTTTGACATGTTTTGCAAGTTCTTCAAATTGATGCTTTCACTTAGTAAATGTTTTTCCAAGAAATCTTGCATAATATTTGACATTATAAGTAGTTTGCTACCACCAATCAATCCAATCTATATTATTAGTGTGTGCATGTGCTTGTGTGCATATTTTATGGAGGCTTTAAAATAATTTTTTCTACTAGACCTATGAACATATTAGCAATTATATAAAAAATCCCCTACTTATTTGACCAAATGTAAAGAAAAAAAAACTATTTTTGAAAGGAGGAATCAATCCCATAGAGAAAAATATTAATAAAAAAAATAGTTTTACAAAGTAGCATTATATGCATTTCTCCTTTTCTTGTAGACTTTCAAAAAAAAATTATTAAAGATGTAAAATCTTTTTAGCTAATAATAAATTCTATCATTTTATTTTTGATAATTACACTAAGTATAATTCTTCTCATTTGAAGGATTAGAAAATAGCGTACTAGTATATGAAAAAACACTTATCTTTGCAATGCCACAAATCTTTTTTTCTTTTTTCTTTTTTGCTTTTTCTTTTTCTTTTGAGAAGACATATTAGAAGAAAGACCACCAAGTTTATAATTCTTCTCATTTGAATGATTAGAAAATAGAAAGCTAATATAAGAAAGAAAACATCTTTCTTTAAAATTGCATAAATCATTTTCTTCTTACGAAGACAAAAAAAATGACTACCAAGTTTATCTAAATGACTTTTAACTACATTGAAAGCACCTCCAATAATCCAAGGAACTTTAGGGCAAGAGAGAAGATTTTGAAACCTCTAATTGATCATTTCATTTATTAGGAGCATAAATCTTACAAAGTTGAAGCCTCTTTTTTCACTTCAACAAGTAACCCAAATAACTCTAGTTACTTAATGCACCTAGAGTAACTAGTTACTTAGGATTATTGGTAAAACAATAAATCTTAAGGAAGTAGTTAATGCATCTAAAGCATCAAAAAAGAGAGAAATTAGCTCAAACACCACATTTCAAACTAAACTTATAAGCCCTTAAGGTAAAAGCACCCTTAAAATCATTACATTTTTTCATACTAGGAATCACGATGTTTTAACTTTCAAATTAAAAAATTGAATTTCCATAACAAGTAGCTAGGAAAAAGAATTTTCATAATTACAAAATCCATATGCTTATATAAAACCATCTAACAAACAATTTTGAAAAGAGCCCCATGAGTATCACTTTAAAAAATTCTCCTAAAATTTTAAAATATCAAGCAAGTGAAATAAAAAGTCATAAAAATGGTTATCAATGATGTAATTGTGAGAAAACATCCCTTGGCACCATTTTAAAGTATGACATCATCTTTCATATCTAGACTAGCCAAATAAATTAATTTATAGTGATATGAAAACCATTTACGAACAATTTGTTTCTAGAAAATTAACTACCAGTTGAAAAGGTCTAAAGATGATTTTCTTAATGATAAATTTTAATTCAAATTCAGCCAGGAATTACTTGCAATGTTAACCATGGATATTCCAACGTGTGACAATTTCCATTTTACATGTAACAATTAAGTCTGTTACCTCTAACTAACCACTGCTGTCATTCGTTCATCCTATGTTATCCATTTATGTATGGTAAGTAAACTTGGTAGCCTCTCTTTTATGGCTATCATTCCTTTGGTAACTAACCTTGTGATAGCAACTAAAGCATAAACAGGTCCATTATCATATTAATGTGGGTAAAACTTTATTTTTGGATTGTGGCAGTGTTTTTATCAGCAACTGCTATGCATGGGATTGGATATGGGAATCTGTTATACATGTTTTCATGTCGATTCACTGTTTAAGCCAAAGTTACAGACTACAATACAAACGCACATTTTATAGCTTCCTGAAACTTGAAATGGCACTAAATTATAGCCTGCTCAACATTTCTTCCCAGAAAAGAAAAACAAACTCTCAAAAACTAGTGGAAAAAGAAAAAACCAAGCCAACAAGCCAAATATTCTGCAAGAGAACTTTATGCCATCTTTATTTCATAAGAAACTGTAACTTTAAAATCTTCACAAGTGGGTATGTCATTTTGATCAAAAAATGCCAGTTTAAAGAAAGCAGATTGTAGCAATAAAACAAAGACACAGTATAGTTCATATATTGCCATATGAAAATACGGCATGCAAGCTTAAAAGATTTCACAAGGGTAAGCTCAAAAAATCAATGGTCAATCTGACGCTAATAAATTATTAATACAAAATAAAATTACAAAAGACATACTATATGCAAAGTTAAGCAACATATTTTTTATGCAGAGGACATGAGAAAACTGCTAAAGATACAAGAATATATGGATTACAAATGAATCCATCATAAACATGCCTAACTATATTCTAATTCTAGACAATGTTACATACCAGAGATACAGTAATAGAGTACATTTCGTATAAAATATAATAAATATTCATCAAGGATAACAGTACACAAATGAGAGACATATTTGATCAAGCAAATTTATGTAAAAGAAACAGCAAATAAGGTCTTATCAAAAATTAAAAGAATAGTTCGAAGTTTGTAAAACAGTCACACTGATGAATTAAAAATCTTCCACCCAGATACATTGTTTTCATTTAAAAAAAAAATAGTAATCTTCTTTTCAAAATCAGAGCTTGATCTAGGATGATAACATCCCTCAACATAAATCTCAGCTAATCCTACCGCACATTTGAATAAGGATGGCAAAATACAGTGAATCGTAACTAAAAATTATTGCCATCATGGCCCAAATTGGGATCCACATGAAAGCAAAAATTTCTCCCTCTAATCAACCATTTTAACCAACCTTGATAACGTGTTTTTTGCTAGCCTATTTGTAGGATCTATCTTCAACACACTCCTCAAATCTGCAACTCCGAGTTTGTACTTCTCATTGCTTTCATATAATAAAGCACGCTGAAGCAGGACAGAAGCATTGGATGTATCTTTTTCCAATATCTGCAAGGAACAGACAAAATAACCTAACCCATCATCAACCGCATCAACAGTGAACAAAGCTGCTTTTGGTCATGTTTTCTTTAGTTTCAATAGTCAAAGATTTGTAAGGTTAAATTGGGCTGCATGAAGAAAGCATACCAAAATGCGGAGAAAAAATAACCAAAACTGTAAAGGAAAAAAAATCAAATACAACACAAAATCTTGAATGACACAAAGCCAAAATAAAACCCACAACAAAGATACATTTTAATTAAAAGTACATTTTAAAATGTAACTAAATTTCTATAGGATAAAAATTGAAGGTTTATACTTTCATGTGTAAGATAAATTATAAAGCAGAATTTTCAGCATGGCAGTGTTGAGACATGAAATCAAGGACAAACTTTACGAACACCTTTCATAGAGATCTAAGAACAAAATCTTTAAAGGAATCTTAAGATTCAAATTTGATCACTGAGTTTCAGGGTTCGAAAGTTATTTCTTCAAACAATTATGGTCACACTATATTAAAAGGATTTTGCAGTTTGAAATGGCATTGAGAAATTCAAAGTTTAATGACAATATTGCTGAAGCTTCAGCCAACAATTTCAATCGTCTTTACAAGAGCAATTCTTCAAAGGACTAATCCCAAGAAAAGCAGAAAGATACACATACCGTTGAGCAATCAGCAATAGCCTTTTTATACTCTCCAACCTCCTTATAGCATGATGCCCTGCAAGTAAGTATCTCTGCGGAGGCATTACCATCATCTGCAGACTTCTCCAAAAGAACAGCTGCCCAAGTAAACCATTTGATGGCATCTGCATACTGGCCCTGCTTGTAATTCTCGATGCCCTTGTTTTTGGCAATGGATACAGTGACTCCAGAAGGAGGAGGTGGAAGGCCTTCCAATTCTGTAGTTGTGCATGAATCTCCTGGCACTGTTCCAAAATCGTCCATAACCCCCCAATCATCAATATCAGACACTGGCTTACTGGCAGAGGACGACGATTGAAACAGGGAATCCATAATAGGATCACTGCCTTTCTGTTGTCCGCTAGAGAAATTCTGATTCAGAGAATCAAATGGATCAGCAGATACTTTGCTGGCATAATCGGAAGTATTGGCAGTTGTCTTCGGTGCAGCAGTGGGTCCAGCAAAACCAAAATCGTTAGCAGAAGCATTCATTGAAGCAGAGAAAGGATCAGAACCAGAACTAGAGCCCAAGCGAGAGGCAGCAGAACTAGACCCAGACCCAGAACCATCTTTCCCTTTCTGGAATTCCCCAAATCCATCATCCATCTTCTTGGGCTGGTATCCGCCCCCGGTGCCCACAAAAGACCCAAATGGATCCGGCGAGGAAACCTGTGCAGAGGAAGAATTCTTGAATGTGGGCAAGGAATTGAAATAATCATCCATGGCTTGGCCTGAGGATTGCTGCTTCTGTTGTGCAGGCTGCTTTTCAGATCGAACCGCCTGAGCTCGCTGATCCGTCAAAGAAACTCCACTTTTAGGCAAAGCAGACGCCAAACTGCCCATGAAAAAACCAGAGGAAGAAGATGACGAGGAAGAATTGCTTTTCTGTTTAGCCAATGCTTCGCCAAACAGATCTCCAAAAAGATTAGGTGCAGCACCCTTATTAAGGCCTCCAACAATCCCAATATCGTTGTTGTGGGTTTTCACAGAAGAATCCGAGGAGCTTACCCAACTTTTGCCAAAAATGTCTCCTGCCATTGGAGGGGGTTTCTGCTGTCCTGGAGAGGTCCATCCATGGCTGCCAGATGAAGCAGGTCTTGCGGAGGATGCCGGCTGATGGGTCCATGATGGCTGCTGTGGCCTGTTATAGTTGTTGGTGCTGCTCTGCCATGAAGAGGAGCTCTCAGGTTTTGAGGCCTGATTAAAGCCCAAATTGTTATTTCTCTGGTCTTTCAAGCTCTTGGGTGCCTGATTTCCCGATAAATTCAGGCCAAAATCAAACTGGTAATTGCTCAACGGTACTGCGGCCTTCTGAGCATTGTCTAATTTTCTGCCGCCCTGGTTCATTTTCGTGGATGAGAATCAGAATTCCTCCTCCTGCTACAGAATCTATGGATGCGAAAGCACGATATTAGAAACGAAGGCCCCAGGAACATGTGCAGCGAGGCAAATATTTGCAGCACAAACGTACGCTTTTACTTCTCCCCTTCTCCAACAGCCAAATTACAGGAGCCTCGGATATCTGGAACGATCAAAATGCTTGTTGAGTCGGCAAAGCGGGTTTGTTTTGCTTTAATGTTTATAGCCCGACTCCACGTCCTCCCACATCAAAAGCCAATATGGCTGGCACTTGGTAGTATCATGCCTGTCACATGCCGTGATTGAATGGATGTATCAAAAGGCCTTTCATTTTTCTATTATCATCATTATGTTATCCATTACAAATTAGAATTTGGGGAGTCCACCTCATCACGTGTCTTATTATTGGTTAATAGCAAATTATTTATAAATTAGCATTTGGAACTAAGGGTGGAACTTTGGTCTGATTCATGATAAATTAATTTACTTATTATTGATGTGCTAGCCTAGTGTTAAAGGCTCTTGATTTGAAAACTCTAAGTTATGGGTTCAATTCGGATGAGCAATATTGAGTTATAAAGTTTCTAATTGGACTATATATCTTAGGGTGCCATTTTATTTTGGGGTTTCATTAAAAATTAGAGTATTAGCTTTGAGATTTTTTATTTGGAAGTTTAAGTGATGGGTTCAATTCGAATGGTGAATGTTGAGTTATAAAGTTTTAATTTGGGGTGTTGGAACCCAAAATAAGTGAAACATAGGTACACCTCAAGATATATAGTCTAATTATTGTCCATCAAAATCAAACCCATAATTTAGAGCTTCCAAATTAAGTGTCTTACCACAAGGCTAACACCTCATTGCTTTTATGAAGTTCTAATTTGACTATGTCCTAAGAGTAGATATTGTTAAAGAAATGTTTTATATCTCAACACTCCTCCCCCTCCCCAACTTATTTGATATTGGTAAGGATTTAGACAAAACTAATATGAGAAGGGTAGGATAGATTGTAGGACCCAATAACAACACACTTTATTAAACCAAAGCAAAACCAAGTTGGTTTACATTATATTACATTTATTTCAAATAACAATTTCGATACCTAGGATTAATTCTCCAATCACATGGTGAAATTGACACAAATACTAGAAATAGAACTAAGGCAAGATGATCAAAATGGAGGCACACTAGTGGTATTCTATATGATAAAAGAATACCAATAAAATTAAAGGAGAATTTTTACAAGACAATAATAAGACCTACTATCTTATATGGTGTTAAATGTCAAGTAGTACAAAAGAGGCATGAACAAATCAAGGTGGCAAAAATGTGAATACTTTGATAGATGTTGAATGTTACTAGAAAAGATAAACTACATAATACAAATTAGAGGAAGACATGGAATGGCTTCTATTTCAAATAAGCTACAAGAATGGTAGCTTAAATTTTTGAACATGTACAAAGAAGATTGGACAATGAGCCTATATACAAAGGTTTCTACATCACTGTTCCAAGAAAGCCATCAAAAGGAAGACCAAAGTAGACATGGAAATAAATGATGAAAGATTATTTGAAGAAACTGAGAGTCATTGAACTTGGGGGGGGGGGGGGGGGGGGGGGAGGAACGTGGGGAAGTATTTGAGACAAAGCACACACACCAAATTTAACATGGTTCTCCAACTTGGGTAGTCCACACTTGGAGAGTAGTTCGCATGCACACCTCTAGACTTTGTTGCTCTCAAATGTGGTTTGAAGGGTATCACACCTTGTACAAGCTCTAAGCTCTGCTCTAGAGTGATTTGATGCTACAAATCCACTTAACCCCACAAGGTCATGACAAACTTCGAATGTGGTTTCTAGGATCCCACAACCTTTACAACTTGAGCTCTACTCCGAAGTGTTGTGATGCTACACAAACACTTAATCTCGCATGATCCCAACAAGATCAAGCAAGATGCCTTCTTGCAATAAGCACATCCCCATAGGGTAACAAAAGAGAACAAAAATCACAAGGAAAGAATGCAACTAAGTTTGCAAATCCTTATACTTTGAGGTACAACTCACTTTGATCAATTATAACAAACAAAATATTGTAGAATGAGGAGCAACAATGATTACAATGATTACTTGATGAATACAATTGATAGTACACAATGCTTTTACATTTTCCAATAAGAAGGAAGTCTTCTTATAGGTAACATGTTTTCAAAATCATCTCAGAATTCGTGCAATGACTAATTAATGATCACTAGAGATGTATTCTTCGAAACTAAGACATCTTTTGCAATGGACCTTCATTCTAGAAAGTCTTCTTCTCATGAAAGATGTCTTTCTCAAAAGACATCTACTATTTTTTAGAGATGTCTTCTCCTGTGTTGCCTTCCATTTTGACAAGATGTCTACTATTTCTTGGAGATATCTTTACTTGATAGTAGACATCTATTGTTTCTGTAAGATATTGATGAACTGCGATATCGCATCCACCCCCGCGATATCGCGTCTGCCGCAACATCTATAAATAAGAGGCAGCTTTCCCTTGTTCACTAATCTAGACTTAGACCCTTAGCCAAACTATAGCAATTTTACCATTCCAGAGTTAGAATAATTTCTATGTGCCTGCAGTAGGAGTCTTAAAGTGAAGGGATCTTTATTCAAGCAAATTGTACCTGAGCACACATTTGTGTGTGACAATAAAGATAAACTTTTTGATAAACCTTGCAGCATGTGGACTAAGCTAAATAGGATTTAATTATTGTTAAATGTTTAAATGCTTTCCTAGATAATTAATCTCTCTCAACCCTTGACTCTCCTAGTTAAGTGCATTTAGTACGCCCACTTCAAGCACGTGTGTAATGCTTGGTAACCCAGTAACAAGTAGCGTTTGGTAATCCTAGCAGCGTTGCACTGGTTCAGGGTGTGTGCGGCAAGTGGGAACGGATACTAGTGCTAGGACAATTAGAACTTAGTTAGTGGATAGTTAATGAAAGTTAGTCATTTAGTTCTCTTCACCTTCCCTTATTAGTATAAGGCATTAAAAAGATAAAAGATATAAAAATCATATACCTCAAGCTTACTTAACCATACAATCGTGAAAATACAAGTAAGTTTGGGAAGACAACGATTGATTAACCTTAAGTGTTCAATTAAGGTGCGTAAGCACTTAGTTCTTGGAGTTCAACTGGATCACGTGTGAGATGCTCGTTGATGAGATGTGTTTCGCATAGGCTGCGATATCACATCCGCTGCGATATCGCATCCCCCTTGATATCGCGTACACGATATCGCGTCGTCCCTATGATATCACGTACATGATATCATAGTCCATCACCATATCTATGAATAAGAGGCGGCTCTCCCTTGTTTCTTATCCCAGAATAGAAGTAGTGAAGCTCTAGCAGTTTGATCCCTCCAGAGTTAGATTTTTTCCCATGTCTGCCTGCAGTGTGGTGAATGTGATTGTACGGTGTCTTTATTCGAGTGTGCCGTAC
>MNCI01014605.1:60042-70155 GCA_015680685.1 Gnetum montanum
AATCTCAAGGTGGAAACATCATCTTTGCCAATACAACAATCGTTAGAAGAAGCTAAGGCAAAGATCAATAAAATGTTGGAATGGATGTATCAAAAGAGTGGAAAATTTACCAACAATATTGGAGATAGAGTTTTGACAACCCAAGAAGCAGGACAAAATAGTAGACATTCGGAAAAAAAGAATAAAGGGAATAAGCGCTCAACTACAAATTCTATGTATGAATGCAACCTATGCTTGTATGATCACCCCAAGGGTCGATGCCCAATATTGTTACATTTACATGAGCATTGGGGAAACACATTACATCCAGAGTTCGTATAGAGACATTGTGTTCGATCACAGTGGCAACAATCCCAGTCGTGGGGGAGACCACCCTTAGACTAGAGGCACCCTTCACATTTTCCGAACTCGAATGCTTATCACGTTCAACATCCTGTTTCTCCATTTGGGCCAATGTACTCTATCTCATCACAATACCATTCTCCACAATACTATCAACCCATACCTCCAACACAACCGCCACCTTGTACATCTTATATTCCTCCTAACTTTCAACATTCTCATCCTTTCCCTCCTTCCATAATGCCACCAACTGTTCCTAAGGTGTTTGTACCAACGCAACCCACGAACAACACTTGTGCTACTGCTACTAACAGCAATGAAGAGCCTCCTCAACATCAAAAGCGTCCTTTCTTTAAACATGGCTATAGGAAGGAACAACACAACTCCAAGGCCACTGCATCTTCCAACCCAGCACAAGTCCAACAATGTGGTGCACCCTTACCTTCGAACCCAGTGCCTCATGTAACTTCATCAGGGCCACCAACTTACACTCCAAAAACCATACAACCCAATGAACACAACCATGGGAGGCATCATCCTAATCCTTACATACCATCTAACGGTCACCAACATCAGAGTGGGTCAACTCGTTATTCGGGAACTACATCGTATGAAGTGCCCCACTATGCTTATTATGAAGTGTGTGAAATCCAAGGGGATAAGTATGGACTGATCTCAATATTTCCAATATGCAAGGATCCTCACTTCCCATTTATTAATCCTTGCCATACTCAACCGTTTAGTTATGGGGGATAGCCCCCATTTCAATGACAAGTAGGATTAATAATTTTTTTTCAATTTCTTTAATTTTACAACTTTTTGTTTTTCAGTTTTTCATTTTTCAACTTTTTGTGTGTCTGTGTGTTTGTCTTTTTCTATTTTTGTAAGTAATATCATCTACGAATAAAACACTCATGTGGATCGTTGGTTGAGATGTGTTCTATGTTATTAAGTCATGAGTGATCAATTATTTGAAATAGTGAGCCCACTACATCCACTCATCCACTCTATAAATAAGAGGGTTTGTTCATGGGTACAGTGATATCCTTGAAATTTCTAAACTTAAAATTAATTTTGTGTTCATTGTACCCAGAATGAAGAAGGATGGATCAAGAGGGAATGATTAGGTGTGACATCAAGGGGACTTGTGGATTCTCTTTGCTGACTTATATGGGAGTTATCATGCAATATGGTTGTACTCAGATCCTTGTAGATCTAATGAAAAATGGGAGTAAGAGTAATCAAAAGGGCACTCGAAAATCAAATTCTGTTCTAGGGGATCCCATTGGAAAGATATGCACCCATGCCTGAAGGTTGGTGGCTTCTCTAGATTCAGTAAAGTGAAAAAGAAAAGAAAAAGAGTGCAATAAAACAAAAATCACTCCTCCCTTGTACTAAACGCCAAGTGATCGTATGCCNTCCTAAGCTTAATTTTTCATAATTTTCTTCCCCCATTATTATCCCTCTATCATTTAAACATTCCAATGTACCATTGTGATTGCGTGACCCTTGCTTTTTCACTCATATCTCACGTGTTGGTGCTCCGATTTTAATTCCGTTTGAACCTGCTTGAACCCGGAGTGTTCAGTTTAGTCATGGGGGAGAGGCAATTGCTGAAAAGTGCCTAACTTTTTTGAAATTTGTCATCGCCCAAAGGACATCAATCAGGGTAATTAATACTAATACTTAGAAAAAAATTGTGCCAAAAATCATATGACCTTAGGTACACCGGGAGATTAAAATGAAATCCACCTAAGCCATAGGACCTAAGCCATAAGATCTTCAATTAAAGGCATTTAGTAAGGTATAACTTGATTTTGAAAACAACCTTACTAACGTTTGGCCTGTGTGATTGCAGATGGCCCCGAAACATGTGCAGCGAGAGGGTCTTGTTCAAGGTGAAGCGAAACAACCTCAGAGAGGTGGAAGACGGGTCCCTACTGGACAACATACAAAATAGGAGGTGCAATCATTTAGCATCCATTAAAAAGAACCTCCTACAAGATGGTCTAGGTAGGCAGAAAAAGGAGCTGCTACTGCACCTGAACCGGGACAACAACTCATGTTGCCCCCAGAATGTGTTCAAGCTATCCATACGAAGTCCACAGTTGTTGTGGTGATCGTGGAGCTTAGCTTTGAACCTTTTGCAGAGTTTGCTCCTGAGGCTATTAGGGATCACCTTAAAGGGTCTCCCTTATGGCTTGTCCTCTTTGAGTGTGGTGCCTAGTACTTAGGTGAAACATACCTGTTCTGGCACAATAAGGAGCAAGGCACCACGGTTAACATTTGTGGTGTGACTATAGACTTTTCTGCATAGGCGATTTCAGAAGTGTTAAACCTTCCGAATTCAGGCCCCCATGTTGCTCGGTTATCTATCCAATCAGACCTTGATGTGTAAAAAAATTGGTTAGAGAAGGCTTATGGTAGAGATAAAGCCTTTGGTGAGTTGACAACGGAAGAGCGGGTTTATTTCAAAGTTGGAACCAATCACCTCTTCACACAAAAGGTTTGAAAAGAATATCAACATATGCAACAAGAGGATGTGCAGTGTTGATGGGAAAGGTCAACATATTTAATGGAGATCCTAAGGCAATTCAAAGAAAAAAAGTCAGGAAAGATGGCATTGCCTTTTCCCTACCTTATCAAAAAACTGTGCCGACGGGCTGGTATTTGGGGATACACAAATGACGTCCTCTGAAGGGCCCAAAATGCTTCTTATGCTGAGTTATTAAAGGTGCCAACTCCAAGAAATTGCACTAGCGAAGAGCTGGGACCAGATGAAGAAGAAGAACAAATGACTGGATCACCTACAACTCAACTTGCAGAACCCAGTCAACCTCTAGCCACAAGTCTCAGCCAACAACAAGAAGTAGGACTTAACACAGGCCAGGATCAACCACTGCCATCACAAGACTACAGATCATTGATGAGCCATCTTAGGGCCATTGCTGAGATGGTTAGTTGGGGAAGTCGTGATGATGCAGACCTCTTCCATGTCATCGATGATGTCGATCAGCCTACTATTTCATTAGATCGCACAAGGGGTGAATTATCAATTCAAACATGAGGAGGGGAAAGTAGATGGTCACAACAGATCTCTGGAATGTAGCATCTTTTCAAGTGCAGTTAGAGATTGGTGAAGGGACCACTGTGGTGGTCATGTAACACTAGGATGCCATGGGAGTTGCTGAAGTGGTCGCTGACCACATCAAAGAGTTCTTTAATGTACCTATTGTGCCATCGGTAGATCTTTCAAGAGCACAGGATGCTCAAACTCTTGCTGGAACTTCAATGACTCCTGCGGAACATGAGGATGCATTAGACAGATTACTTAAAATAGGACAGGTTTTGACATCTCTGTTTGACATCTCCCAGGATGTTACAGCAATTCAATCAGACCTCATTTCCACAAAGGGAAAGCTAGTCATATCTAAAGTAAGGGTCGAGCATGCTAAAGCTGAAGTGTAGAAACTACAAGAGCAGCTCATAACCTTACAAGCAGCACATCGGGATCCTTTGAAATTTGTTCCCGCAGACCAGCTGGAAAATTTCAGAACTAAGCAATTAGCAAAGCTAATTGCAGAAAATAAGAAGGTGGCAGAAGAAAAGGAGACGACCACTTGGGATGCCTCCGCAGCATAAGCACAAACTCATGCACATATTAAGGCACTCAAGGCCTTAGAAGAAGAGAATAAGCAGTTGGTTGTAGATAACCTTCGGTTGACTTCTGCAGAGAAACAAAAGAATGTTCTCGATGAACACTTTCATCAGTTACGAGAATAGTTCATTCGGGTCAACCAAGATGTAAGCCATTTAGCCAGAGAAAATCGAACCCTCTCAATGAAGGAGGTACGTGCTATTCACCAAAAATTAGCCATCGAGATAAGTGCGTGGCAGAATGAGGCTAAATGACACGAGAAGCTAAAGGAGCATTTCCGTGATGAGGTGGGAATGTACAAACAAATCCTGGAGAAGGAGATCCATATGGCCAAGGCTCAAATCAACAACATTAGTGCCTAGCACACTAATTGGAGGGCCATATGGGACACTTACGCCTTTTCCCACCAAGTGGAAATTAAGAATCAGGACCTGTAGATCCAAGACTTGACCGAATACATGGAGTTGGCAAACCTTCGATATGTCAACCTGGCCGTGTTAATAGTTGGATGCCTGAGGTCAGAGCTCGAGCAACAGGTAGCTTCCACTCACATCAAATATGAAGAAGAATTTGTAGAGTGCAAGAAGCTGGCTGAGAAACTAGATGTTGCAAATTTTGAACTTGTGGTGGTAAAAGAAAGCTACCAGGGATAAAAAGATGTTGCAACCAACTTGGATCAATGGCTATCAGAGCTTCACGAATACAAAGACAAAGCCAGAGCCTATGAAGAGGAACGACGGGTGTTCGTGGCATGGTATGTCAAAGTTAATCAGATGTTTCTGCAACTACCCTATCCATGGAAGATGTTGACTTTGTCAAACATTGAAACATTAGCATCGATGGCACAAGACCCTTGGACTGAAGAGGAGAAGCTCCAGGCTATTCTTCAACATCATCAACCTTCAAATCTTGGAGCACGTGACAAGGGGAAACCAACCATGGAGGAGCCACCACCACCAAGAACTACATGAGTTCCACATTTTTGTCATTGTAGTATTTTTTCTCTGTGTTGTGTCTTCCCACACTGCGGCATTGTTTCATTTCTTTTCCTAGTTAATAATCCCATACCTATCCATTGTGTAATCAATGGAACTTGTTCTCTTTTTAACTCGAGGATGAGTTTTTATTTAGTCATGGGGGTATGATGAGATGCGTTTCACATAGGCCGTGATATCGTGTATGCGATATCGCATCCGCCACAATATCGCATCCCCTGCGATATCATGTATGTGATATCGCATCGTCCCTGCGATATCACATACGCGATATCGCAGTCCGCCACCATATCTATAAATAAGAGGCAGCTCTCCCTTGTTTCTTATCCCAGAATAGAAGTAGTGAAGCTCTGGTAGTTTGATCCCTCCAGAGTTATATTTATCCTGTGTCTGCCCACAGTGTGGTGAATGTGATTGTACGGTGTCTTTATTCGAGTGTGTCGTACTTGGACACGCACATGACTGGCAACAAAGATCGAGATTAGTTCATCATTGAAGCATTCACTTTGTTATTTATTTATCTATTATTTCTTTAATGTTATTTACTATTTTCTCTCTCTCACCCTTAAACTCCTAGAACGCGGAACGAGTATGACTTGATTACGAGCATTTAAGTGTGACTGCTTGGTAGCTTAGTGGCGTAGCTAAGATCTACGCTTGGTAACCCAGTGGCATATCTGGGATCTGTGCTTGGTAATCCTAGTGGCATACCTAGGACCTACGCTTGGTAAATCCCAGTGGTAGTTGTGCACAAGGTCCAATATGTGTACGGTTGATCAAGGAATCAGTTGCTCGTCGCACTTAGGCTAGATTAGATTTTATTACCCTTTCCCTCTTAGCTTAGCTTAGTTAATATTCTTTTCCATTACCTTCAGGAGTAGCATAGATTAGGAACACATCATACACCTCATCCTAGACTAAACCATACGTGACAAATATAATACTAGTCCAGGTGGGAAGACAATGAACTACGACCTAAGGATAACTGTCTAGGTGTCACAACTAGTCTATCTATAGAGTTCGACCAGATCACACATGTTACACTCGTTTCTTATGGTTGAGTGTAGGGGTACCTCGCCACTCATCACTTGTATTTGTATGGTTGAGTGTAGGGGTACCTCACCACTCATCACTTGTATTCGTATGGTTGAGTGTAGGGGTACCTCGCCACTCATCACTTGTATTTGTATGGTTGAGTGTAGGGGTACCTCACCACTCATCACTTGTATTCGTATGGTTGAGTGTAGGGGTACCTCGCCACTCATCACTTGTATTTGTATGGTTGAGTGTAGGGGTACCTCACCACTCATCACTTGTATTCGTATGGTTGAGTGTAGGGGTACCTCGCCACTCATCACTTGTATTTGTATGGTTGAGTGTAGGGGTACCTCACCACTCATCACTTGTATTCGTATGGTTGAGTGTAGGGGTACCTCGTCACTCATCAAACATCTTTACTAAAAATAATCCCTCAATGCTAAGGGTTCCTTCTAACCTCTAAGATGAGCTTTGAAGTCTTTGTTCCTTCTCCAAGATCTTTGAATTCTTGCATGTTCACTTGAGACCTTGTAGATGTCCTTCTCCTTTGAGCTCTCCTTTTATCTAAATGAGTTTGTTCCTTGTCATTAATGTAGGCTTCATCTTGGTCCTTTAGATCTTCATTTTGACATTGCTTTGTAGGTGTTATCTCATCTTCTTCTTGTGTCTGTAATGTACTTTTTCCTACAATCATAAACATTCTTGTACTTCATTTTTCTTAACATATTAACATACCAAAAGGTCAGTAATCTCCCTACTTTTAGTGAGGTTCAAAACTTAGGAAAATGGGTTAGTAGACATGCAAATATCCAAATATATCTCTCCCCTTTTTAAATAGCATCAAAAAGGATAAAACACATAAACCTATCTTTAAAGAGATATCATAAAAGAGCAACATCATATACAATACATGATCAATATTACAAAAATAACTCTCCCCTTTATTGAAAAGGAATAGAAAGGACATGATAATTCCAATATTATTTAATCGTAGCCACACCATTTTCACAAAAGATATCCATAGTAGCACAATTTTCATCTAAATAAGTTTCCAAGAACATATATACTCATTGTATAAAAGATATATCATTTTTAAGATAAAGTAATTTCAAAGATATTCATATTGATCACAATAATCTTGGGAAATTTTAAGGTATATTATCCAACCAATTTTGATAACTCCCTACCAAGCAGTCATAATGGAAATATGAGTACTCCTTACTGTAGTTTAGACCTTATTAATAAGAGAGGGCATAAGTACTCAAGGGAAGATATATTCATAGCAAGTTGAATTATCATAGAGATGCAAACATTTCGTTAAAAAAAATATGCATCTCTTAGCAGAAATTTCATAGGGTTGAAGATGTCAAAACAAATAAGAGCTTCCCATTATCAAAATCCAATTTTTGAACAATGAGGATCAAGTAACCTATCTTTTTTAATAAAAAGCTCATTATTTAAACCAATATTTCATGATTACATTAGTACTCAACTCCTTTAAAAGAATTGTGAAGGTAATTATATGGCAGGAAAGAAAGGACATGCCTATAAAATTAATACCAAATCAAAACAAGCAAATGCCCAAAAATAGCCAAACAAATTGTTAACAAGATGTTCAAACAGTAACCAAATGTCACTTAAAGATATCTTAACCAAGATTTAATTCTACTTTCACCTTGGATATTGTACTATACCCTTGCATAACATGAATTCTTTCTCATTTTTGGAATGTGATATTTTGCTGCTTGAGAGTTTCTTGGCAGAAGCCTCCAAAGATTCCCCCTACGTAGGTGACCTCCAAGATGACAATGAGAAATAGGCTCCCCCTACACATGTGTAGCTCTCCTTGAACTTTTAAAATCATATTGTATTTTTCAAGGAAGTAATTATCATATATTACCAAAGTACGAAAATTGTAGATGAATGTTAAGATCAAATGTGGAGACTAAGGTCTCCAATCAGTAATATTGACAGAATTTTTAGAAATATGTCTACTTAAGATTCATGACTTATCACAAAAATGGCTAAAATATCCCAAATGACATGAGCTTAGAACTAATGAATAGATCATCATAAGAAGTTTAGACCATGCAAGTTAGAAAGCAAGGTAAAAGCCCAAAAGAAATTATTACAAGCGCTACAATACATATTTTCAAAAAAAAAAAAAAAAACCAATTACATCAAGCTTAAAATGAATATAAGATATACTCTAAATAATTATTCTAACAATTTGCTAATCTAGACATATCATAAATAATGTAAGCATGAATCAAAAACAATTTGGACTTCTCAAATCATGTACTCATAAATTTTCTAGCAAGCAAAGAGATGAAAACTTACTCTGACTTACCTTGCTTGTAGGTGAGAAGAGAAGATTAATGGAGTTTGAGATGAGGTCCTCTATCATGTAGTGCCTCCTAATCTTTTGGTCCATTTTCATTAGATCATTTATATGATGCCTCTCTTTATTCATGTTCTTTATGAAAGAATCCTTGATCACTTATAGCATCATCTATTTCTTTGAGAAAATTTTTAATTCTCCACTCCTCTTCTTTTTCAACTACTGCTGAATACAAAACTTCCTTACCAAATCCTTTTTAACAAGACCAAGTGTCAATCTTGTTTTGATCATCATGAGAATAGTTAAATTTTTTCTTACAATCATAATTTTTAAAAACAAACAAAGTATTCTTCTCATGAATAATATTATCAAACCTAACTATGCCTGAGCTTGAACTTGCATCCTCTTATATGACTTTCTTCATATTCTTTAGCGGTTTTTCAAGAATCTTTTCTTCTTGATACTTTTTGCAATCATTATTTAAAGAGGTTAGTTGTTGAATCTCAACTTTTATGTTTGAGATTTCTCCTTGCATTTTAGTATGAATAGCATCTAACCTAGAAATTAAAAATTTGTTTAAATTCATAAGCAAATTATGTAGAACAAGAATTTCTTCTCTATGTTTACTATACCTTTCATCACACTTACCATCTATAAGCACCATGCATATGAGATGAGAATCTTTGGTAGAGTTTTCTACTTCTTCTTCACTTTGCTCACCATCATCACAACTTGTGTAAAAGTTAATATTTTTCAATTCCTCATCATTGGATTTGTTCTTTAGCTATATCTTGCTATCATTAGGACATTTGGAGGCCATGTGGCCTCTTCCTCCACAGATCCAACATTCTCTTTCTTTGCCTTTAAATAGACTAGATCTTTGTTGATATGTCCCCTTATTTCTTCTTGTTATCAATTATTGTAGATTTCGTGAGAGAGAGGCAATCTCATCTTCATTGTCCTCATCATGCTCATTGGGCTCCTTCTCCTTGGAGGCAGCCTTTAGAATAATGGGTCTTTCTTGGATGGATCCTTTGCTTATGAGATTCATTTCATAAGCAATGAGAGCACTTTGAAGCTCTTCAAATTTTTGAATTGAGAAATCTATAATCTCTTCCATAGCTATGACCTTCAGTTTGAACTCTAGTTGAAGAGTTTTGATCATTTTGATGATGGCATTGCTCTCAGGAAAATCTTTACTAGTACCTCTAATAGCTACAAAAATACCATTTACTCTAGGGAGGTAATCTTTTATTTTTTTCACCTTCTCTCATTTTAAGCTTATCATATTAACTTTGCAAAACTAACAACTTAGATTGCTTGATAATAGAGGTTCCTTCAAAAGTATCTTCTAAAGGCTTTCAAATTTCTTTGGTCGTTTTACATCCTGCTACTCTATTAAATTCAAATTTATTCAAAGTGTAATATAAACAATTCTTTGCTTTTGAATCAAACATGAACTTATCTTTCTCCTCTTGTGTCCATTGTTGCAGGGCTTGATGATTGTAGTGGAACTGTCAAGGGGTAGAGTGTAGCCTTCAAGGATTGATTTCCAAACTTCAAACTCCATGGATTCGAAGAATCCTTGCATTCTAGCTTTTCAATAGGAAAATTTGAATCCATAAAACATGGGTGGCTTTATGTAAGATGCCCCTTCCATTGTTCACTCTTTGAAGTTGATGATGAAGAAGAGTATCAACCTCTAATACCACTTGAGGATCATTGAACTTAGAGGGGAG
>MNCI01014605.1:81014-116696 GCA_015680685.1 Gnetum montanum
CTTGTGATGGTGAGAGCTTGTCTAGGCTTTTGGTTCTAAAGAAATGTCTTCTCTTCTTGCGGTTGTCAGACCTAGCAGTGGGTTGAATATTTATTGCTCTCGTAGTGTTACGTTGCTGCGGTTGAGTGGGGAGTTCCCCTTGCATTGTTGGAGTAGGTGGTATGGGAACTACCAGTGGAAGAGTGGCGGATGGATTCAGAGAATGGTATGGATGTGAAGCATCTCCCAGAGGAGAAGGAGTCCTTCTAAAGTACTCCCAAACTTGGTAGTGACGTTGGGGAGTTGTGTAACCCATGGAGTCACTTGGAGAAATTGGCTGCTGCACGTAGTAACCATAAGGATCAAGTTGCCAGTAAGGGTATTGTTGCTTAGGTGGTGGCATCCCCCATGACTATGGGTATTGCCACTGTTGATGTTGCTTGATGGGTTGTGGTGGAGTTCCACTTGGATAGTACGTTAATGGTTGGTGGAACTACCTTGGGTTACCTTGGTAACCAAAGGGGTGCTTGCCATTTGTTTAAGTCTCGGGTTGAGTGCATACAACCCAGGCTCCTGTAGATGTGAGATGATTGGACAACATCCCTTAGGATGGTCATATTGGCATATCTCACATCCACCATCATTGTTTGTTTCTGAATCCACAACCTCATTGGCATTATTCATTTTTCCCTTACCCTTGTTACGTGCAGGGTTTGAATCTCTCCACTTTTTCTTATCCTTGTCACTACTTCGCTCCTCCTTAGACTCCTCTACGATTTTCAGGACAAGTTCAAATATTCTATTCAAGGAGTCCTATATCTGATCTACCTTAGCTGCCATCTCTATTGTTAGCTTCTGAAGTGGCAAGATTTTTCTATTCACCAACTCTTTGAGTGGTGACTCATCCTCTTCATCATAGAATTTCACTCCCCTCTTCCGGAGGGAAGGATCGTGGTTATATTCTTTCGTGCTTTCTCTTTTTCATAGCTCCCCTTCTTCTTTGGCTACTTGCTCCAACAATTGATGAATTTCATGGGATCTAAGTTTAGATAATATCCCTTGGGGATAGGTCCCAAGGGTTCTCCTAGTTTCATACCTTAGCCCATCTACAAGATGGTGGAGTTGATCCCACTGTGCGTAATCATGGCCCGGGCAACGATGTAACAATGCATAATAGCAGCCCATGGCAGCATCCAAGGGTTCATGATTATCCTGTTTCCATCCTTGGATCTACTTATGCAAGTTAGACACTCTGGAGTATGTTTGATATTTATTGTTGAAGAGTTCTTACATCGTACTCCACCTCCTAATGGTTTCCAGTTCTAAGGACCAGTACCAACTCTCTACTTCCTTTATGAGTGTCCTAGGAAACAACTTTAGTTTTTGCCACTCATTTTCAATATTTTGCAAGGTGCAGGCATTGTGGAATGCTTATAAATGATTTTTTGGATCAGCGTTGTATCCCCCTTTGAACCGTGGGATATTATTCATGTCTAAGCGCTTGATCTAGCTATCTTTTTGATGCCTTGTTGGTATTCTCATTGCCTCCATAATATCTAGCATAATCTGGGTTACAAGTAAGGGTTCATCATGATCATCTCTTTCATGAAGTCTATGATGTCTACGTTGTTCCCTACTTTCCCTTCTTTCATGCCCTTGTCCTCTCTCTTGACTTTCTCGTCGAGGTATCTCATTTTGCCTACCTCGATCCTCATTGTTATGCTCTTTATGACTACATCCAGATGTGGAAGGAGAGGGTGAATGATGTGAAGAAGGGGAAGAAGAAGGAGAACCATCTCCATGACGATGTTTCTTACCTTCTCTTTGGCTACTACAGCCCCAATTGTGATGATGATCTGAGTGCCTGTCCTTGTCATGTGTTTTTGTTCCCTCAGTGAATAGTTGGCATTCACAGGGATCAGAACCAGGGTTGTGTATTGTGGAGCATAGGTTTTGATACCCCACCTCCTCACTATTGTTAGGAGGGGGAACATCATTTGATGGAGAACCTGTTATGAGTGGTTCACCATCTCCAATTTCACTTAGGACGTGCAGGACCCCTTTTCCCTTCAATAATGTATGGTGACTCTCCTGCATTGAGTTCCTTAAAGGTTGTGCTTCTGTTGGATGGTAACCCCTTGTGTCAAAATCTTCCACAACGTATTCAACGTATAGCTATGTCATGCCTATCTGTACCAGAGCACGAAGGAGCATGTTAGGGACTACTCGATTTGGAGGTAACACTATGTTACCTTGCAAGTCTCTATAGCGCAGTTGTTCATCCTAATGGAGGATAAAAGTAAAATTGAGTAGATACTCATTGGGATGAGTATATACCACTTGGTACTATTTAGGAACTGGCGGATTTTGGTTACGTGTTTTAGACTGCCGACTGTTTCTTGTATGATCCCTAGGTGGTGAACTGCTTTTGTTCGAAGAAGAAGACATTGTTTCTTGTCGGTGTGCTATTTACCTATTATATAAATTTTTTTTAATTAACCCTAAGGGTTCGTTTAAGCTCCCAACGATGTGAGTGATCTCCTATGTTCTACTTAGCGCACAAACACTTAGTCCCCGGAAACGGTGCCAATGATGAGTGGCGAGGTACCCCTACACCCAACCATACGAATACGAGTGTAGCACGCATGATCTGGTCAAACTCCATTGACTAAGTGCCTACACACCTTATGAAACACTTAAGGTTAATCATTCATTGTCTTCCCAGACTTACTTGTAGTTGTCACAATTGTATGGTTAAGTAAGTCTAAGGTATGTGATTTTTTTATCTTTTATGTTTTATCTACTATGCTGATAAGGTGAAGGGTGAAGAGGCTAATTAACTAACTTTAACTAACTAACTAAGCCTAGCATCAGCATCCGTTCCCACTTACCATTCACACCCTGAACAAATGCAACCTTGGTTACCAAACGCTAGTCGTTGCTGGGATCACCAAGCGTAACGCACNTAAGCCTAGAATGAGAAACAAGGGAGAGCTGCCTCTTATTTATAGACTTGGCGGTGCACCGCGATATCGCAGGGGAAGACGTAATATCGCGTACACGATATCACATGGGATGTGATATCGCGACCCATGCGATATCTCATCCCATCAATTAAGAAATTGAAAAGTATAAAAGAATGGATAAATGTATGAAGAAGTGTGAAAAGATATATCATGAAATTAGAAATTGAAAAGAATTGTAAGAGAAAAATTGAAAAATAATTATTAACTCTTGAATCAAGATAAGACATCTCCCACATGATTAAACTCATGGGAAAATGTTCGAAAAATGCACCCTAGTTCCCCTGGATCATACACTTGAGGTTTCATACTTACCATCCTTAGTAATTTAGTTTTTCTATTATCATCCCATATAATTGTAATGGTAATTAAATTTTTATCATCTAAGTCCTTAGTTCCTCTTTTTGTTGATGTATGATTATGGTTTAGTATTTTCATTTGTAAGTTCTTAGTTGGGGTCATTTTCTTAGAATGGGAATTAATAAGTGGTTCAGATTGTTCCATGCACATTTTAGACAATTGAAAATTCTCAATTGTTTTTCACTAGATGTCTTTTAGTTTAGTGGCCCCTACTTTCTCTTATGCATACACTTATTTTTCACATTTGCTTTGGACTAGTGTAATGATTATGTTGACATTCTAGAAGGTCGGTCCACAACTGCACCCTTCTTTTTTAGTAGTAATGCATGAAATTGCCTATCTCTCCACAATGATAGGTTCATCTAGTATGTTTTGCACTAGAGTGGTAATGGGTATTGTTCCTTGTGTAGGATTTGAATACATTATTTTGGTGATGAAGGGTGTTGCATCCAATTGACCTTATGCTAGTTTTGATGAGCCAATAGGTCTATGAGTTTTGTGCTCATGTGTGGAAATTGTCCTAAAGAAATGATGTTTTCGAGATTGTAGTTCAAATCTACTAGCATTATCATTTACATGTATGTTCATAGCACAAGTGGCATTCTTTCATTAATTTTGTGGTGTCAATCCTTCATATGTTTTTGTTGTTGACATATGGTAGAGGAAGGTATGAGAAGACTGAGGATGTGATAGAGGATAAGAGGTGCAAGATGGTGATCCCATAGGAGATGCTACAGGTTGATAATATTTGGGAGAGTGATAGTAGTGCTTCAAGGTAGAGGAAGTAGAACAATTTGGAGAAATAGGTTGTTGAACATAGTAGTCATATGGGTCTAGCTAGTAATAAGGGTATTGTCAGTTTGTTGATGGCATCCCCCATGACTACGGGTTTGGCCACTGCAATTGATAGTAGTGTTGAGGCTAATAAGAAATCCCACTGAAATAGTATGATTAGTGGTTGGATTTTCTATAATTACCTTTTGAGTAAGGTAATTGCCTAAACATTTTCTTTTGTACAAACTTGGGATTCAAGAAAAAAGCCCCAAACTCCTGTAGATGTAACATAACTAGGCAATAGCCCTTTGGATAGTCATATTGGTAGATTTCACATCCATCATCCTCTTTTGTGGTTGAGTCTAGAGCCTCTTCTACTACAACTATTTTTCCTTTTTTCTGACAAGTGTTTCTAGCTATTGCTTTATTTTCCTCTTTTTTTTGATCACTTGATTCTTTTTGTGCTAACCTCTCCTCTAATGTTTTCATGTAGGTCATTACTTTATCACTTATTGACTCCCACATCTTATCTATCCTTGCTTCAAGATTAGTGATAGACTTGTGTATTAGAAAGGTTTATTGTGAAATCACCTCATCAAGATCTATCTCTTTTTCCTCATCATAGATATGAACTCTCTTCTTTTAAAGAGTTGGATCCTATTTATATTCCTTTGCATTCTCTCATTTACATAACTCTCCTTCTTCTTTTGCCATCTGCTCAACTAACCTTTGTATCTAATGGGCTTTTAATCTGGATAATTAACCATGGGCGTAAATCCCAAGGGTTTCTCTTGTTTGGTTACAAAACCCATCTATGATGTGGAAAAGCTTCTCTATTTGAGAGAAATCATGGCTTGGATATCTATGTAGTAGTGAATAGTATCTATCCAAGGCCATGTCCAAGGACTGATGTTTTTCCTTCCTCCATCATTGAATTTATTTTCTTAGGTTGGAAATTCTCACATAGGTTTGGTATTTCTCATTGAAGAGTTCTAGCATTATGGACCATCAATGAATTAAATTTGGTTCCAACGATCTATACCAACTTTCAACTTCATTAACTAGTGTCCTAGGAAAGAGCTTAAGCTATTTCCACTCACTCTCAATGTTTTGGAAGATGTAGCCATCATGGAAGGCTTGTAAGTGATGTTATGGATAAGAGTTATAGCCTCCCAAAAATTTAGAAATGTTATTCATATCAAGCCTTTTGATGAAACTTTTTCTTTGATGCCTGTGGAGTATTCTAACTACCTCCATTATTTGCATCATGCTCCTAGTAGCTAACAAGGGGTCATCATCATCAAACATGTCATGGTGATGATTTATATTTCTATTTTTTTGATTACGATGATCTTGTTTATGCTCACTTTGATGATTTCATCTATTTCTATTTCTATCTTTGTCTGGATTCCTTAGTGTATCTCTATTTCTATACCTACATTCATCTTCATTAGAACTAGACGTGGAAGAGGAAGAGGAAGATGGGGAACTGGGAGAATTACCATGGCTACTATATCTTCCCCTATAGTCCCTTGATTTATCTCTTCTAGGTTTGGAAGAGGTCCTAAGCCTTGAGGCCCTTCTTGTTCTAGGACTTCATCTTCTCTAGAATTATCTACATTAGTTGAACATAGTCTTTGAGTGTACTAAGGGTCTAAATGAGCATAGAAAACCCCTTCTTTTGGTTGTTTACTCTAGTTTTCCTCAATAGAGGTCTTATCATTTCTCCTACTAGTTTTTTCATCATATGATGTATTATTGGTCCTATTTGAAGAAAACATGAATTTATTTGATAACATGTATGACTACAATATTAATTTTTCTAAAAGATAAATCATTGATACCTTTACAATGATCGTGTACAATATAACTAATTTAGAAAACTAGCACCATCCCTGGCAATAGTGCCAATGATGAGTAGTAGGTACCCCTATGCCGAACCATATGAATCACAAGCATTTACGCATGATTTGGTTGAATTCTATGGATGGAACTAGTTGTGGCATCTAAATTGTTAAGCATTGATCATAGGACACTGTCTTCCCACTTGAACTAGCAGTAGCTTTGTCATGTAGGGTTTAGTCCAAAGTTAGGCATATGAGAATCGATGTTATTTGGAACTTTAATACTCCTAGTTGTGAACATGATGAAAGTTAAAAATAGAAATCTAAATATAAGTAATGATGGTAATGTAAAGCTAATCTAGCCTAGAGTGATGAGCATATGATTTTAGCTTACCATACACATCTTGGGCTCATGTAACTATTACTGGGGTTACCAAGCATTATGCTACTAGGTTGACACACCACAAAATTTTGGGTCTTGGCTTCTTGACTGCAAATTTGGCCAAGTGTCAAAATAGTGGCATTTTACCTAGATTTTTCTAAGTGTTGATTGTAGTCAGCTCCAACTACCAGATTTGCAAAATTTTTCTAAGTGTCAAAATGATGGCACTTCCTACAAATTTCTCTAAGTTTCAAAACTTGGCAAATTTTTTCAAAGTGTTGGTGCTACGTTGTGCAGCGTAGTAAGCGTGACATAGGTTCAAGTGCCCAATTTTTCCTAAGTGTTGGACAAGGATCTATCAAGCTAGCTCAACATAGAAGACACATTTGGCACATTTTCCAACTTCCATGGTTGCCTATCCTACTAGATCGTAGAGCATCGTCAGCATACCATGAAGGAACATTGTAGATTTTATGAAAATTTGACAAAGCATTCATGCTATGCTATGCAACGTAGACAATGTGATAGGCATGACAAGTCAAAATTTCACTAAGTGTTCATGCTACGCTTTGCTACGCTATGCAGCGTAGACAACGTGACATGCATGGCAAGTCAAAATTTCACTAAGTGTTCGTGCTACGCTGTGTAACCTAGATAGCTTGACACTAAGAAGGATCTAGTGTCTTGCACATAACACGTGATGAGCCTAGTAGCCAGCATCCTCTATCCCACACATAACATAGGACAAGCCCAACAACCAATGTTTCATGTCCTGTATGTAACACGAGATGAGCCTAGTAACCAATTTTTTGTGTCCCACATGTAATATGGGACAAGCGTAGTAGCCAGCATCCTGTGTCCCACACATAACATGGGATGAGCCTAGCAGCCAACATCTCATATCCCACCCATAACATGGGGTGAGCTTAGTAGCTAGCGTCCTGTGTCTTACATGTAATATGAGACAAGCCCAGCAGCTAGTGTTCTGTGTCTTACATGTAACATAGGATGAGCCTAGCAGCTAGTGGTCTATGTGTCTTGCATGTAACACAAGATGAGCCTAGCAACTAGTGTTCCATGTCCTGCATGTAACATAGGACAAGCTCAGTAGCTAGCATTCCATGTCCTACACATAACATGGGACGAGCTTAGTAGCAAGCATCCCGTGTCTTGCATGTAACACGGGATGAGCTCAGTAGCCAATGTTCCATGTCCCACACGTAACACGAGACAAGCCTAGCAACTAGTGTCCTATGTCCTGCACGTAACATGGGATGAGCATGGTAGTCAGAGTTAGAGAATTTTTGAACTTTTTCTAGTCACCTCTAGACTTAAGAAAATTTTCTTAATTTTTCTTGTGGTCCCACCCATCGCATTGCCACATGGCACCTGATCCGCATTTTGGGCTAACCCTATCCCTATAAATACCCTTGCGTCCTAATGTTTCAAGAGAAGAGGGGGTTTCCATTTTTCACCAGTGGGACAGTTGGCATTTTCATTTGGCATTTGACACCTTGACATCTTGGCACATAGCTTCATGGGAAAATGAGATCCATAGCAGACGACACCAATGAGGGGTAGCCCTAAACCACACAGTACATTGCGACCCCATTGTAGCGAACATTGCACGGTACACTATGGTGACCAACTTGGTAGGCACAGTTCATCATAGTGATCACTAGACTTCACAACCAGACATCATTGAGATTGTGACTACACTCCCATTGTGCCTATTGTACATTGTATACCTTTTGATATCCTATTGTAATTAGCTACGCTCCTTTTTGGGGTGGTGCACTTCTATTCTCAAATTCTATTATATTTCTCAAGCATTTCTCTTTGGTATTTAGTGTAACACTTGTATTTTCTCACTTTTTTATACATATTTACACATTTACATTACTATTCTCAGGCCAAGACACCCCACTACACTCTAGCTCTGATGCCTATGTGTAACAAAGTATAAACCCTTCTCTCACATGGTCGTTTTAACATCACATAAGTCCCTGTTTGATTGACTAGACTATTCAAGGCACCCCATTTCCATTTTTTCTAGCACGGCCCTCTCATAGATTCAAGGTTAGGCTATATGCTCAGTGACCTCTCACTATTCCAACCATTGATGTTTATGGATGTCACAGTTTTTGGCACTAGAAGGAGGGCCTTGCCATTTCCTTCTGCATTTCTTGATTGACACTTAACTAAAACTCTAGATGCTCTGGAGAGTGTAACAAGATTTTAGAGCATGACAAGTTGTAGCATAGTGAGTGTGGAAAGCTCTAACATAGCGAGCATGTCAAGCTCTAGTGTAGCAAGCATGTCAAGCTCTAGCGTAGCAAGCATGTCAAGCTCTAGCATAGTGAGCATACCACTAGAGTTAGCCATTTTTAGCAGCATTCATACCTAGCATTTTTTGTGCATTTTCATAGTTAGCATTTTTTGTGCATTTTCATACTTAGTTCAATTTTCTACAATTTTACACTTAGTTAATTTTTTTCAATTTCTATACTTAGCCATTTTTTTTCTTCTACATTTTTACACTTGGTCATTTTTCTACATTTTTATACTTAGCCATTTTTCTAATACTTGTAGACTTAGTCATTTTCCTGTAGTTTTTAGAGTTAGCCATTTTTTGCATACAACAACTCTCATAACCCAATTTGTAAATATGAATCTAGATCAACCTTCCACATCGATGTCTAACACATTTGACACCAGGATCCACCCAAAGCATGCAGCACTAAGCCATGAACAATATAATTTTGTTTATGTAAAAATCCAAGTAGGATTACTAGTGGTTTACCTTGATTTGGAGGTGAAATAGGACTACAAACGAGTCCACCAGAATGGATGGGAGTACAACCCCTTTTTGTTTGACATAATCCCTCTTATGAAGTCCTACTACCAACTATTCTCCCAACTCATCCATGCAAACAAGCATGATGCAAGGAAAACCTACAAGGAAGCCTCACAGAAGGAGGAAGATGAGTTTGAGGCCTACTCTGAATGTGAGAGCCCCCTTTACACTATCTTCCAATAGTTGCTCCCTAGTATAGCCCCTCCTCAGTTTAGTCCACCGATCTGCTCTAAGATGGTGACCATGCCAATTTAGCCTTCTTTGCAACCGACTGCTGCATTTGTCCAACCTTATACTCATGTAGGGACCACCACCTAGCCCCAAATGACTTAGGCATCCTATATCCCACTTGTCTCATCAATGTCCATGGTCTTCATCCAACCCACTCATGTGTGGCCCACCTTGATCACTGCATCTATTGCTCAACTGATGCATCAACTAAACCTATCTTCTATGACATTAAACTTGCAATGCCCATCTGCTACGATTTTAAACTGGCAATGCCTATCCACTACGATGTTAAATTAGCAAACTCCACAACCAACAATCCAACCCTATGCTATGAAACCAACACAAGCCTAGCCAATGCAACCATCTGGCACATCCTCAAGCTTGGATCAAGCATTCCAACTAATCCAAAGCTTGATAGAGGAGATCAACCAACTCAAGGCTACCTCCTCTGACACTGTCAAGGTGATGGACTTCTACTGAGATGACCCCATAAGTCCTATGGTACCACCTCTAACTCTCCTAACTGGGGTCCAGCAACCACAATTCACTAAGTACAATGGTGAAGGGGACCCCAATGCATACTTGGTTACATTTTGATCTGAGTGCCTACTCCTTCAAGCCTGGCCACACATCATCATGCACGTGTTTCCCATGTCACTCACTAGCAAGGACTTAAATTGGTATTGCACGTTACCCAAGGCATTAATCTCCTCTTTGGAGGATCTCATAAGCCAATTTATGACATGATTCAGGTAGGACCTAAAGCCTAAAGCAACCCTCGACCAGCTCATGCAGGTTAAGCAGGGGCCTCTAGAGCCCTTGCCAAAATCCCTCCAATGTTTGAATGTTTCATTGAGTGAAATGCATAAACCCCTAGTAGAGACACATCTACTAGCCATCTTCAAAGGTGTAGTGAATGACTTCATCAAGTTCAAACTATATTATCTAGCCTTGAAGTCTCTTAGCCAAGCCTTTGCCCAAACAAAAGGCATAGAGGAAGCAACGCAAGCTAGCAATGACCTAGCCTACATGGCCTACAGAAACCAACATGCTCGTAAGCAAAACACAACAATGGCAATAGTGGCTGCAAGCACAAAAGCAACCAACTAGGGCCCAATAGCTAAGTAGCACAAGGCTTTAGCTAACAAAATTGCCAACCTTGGCACCAACTCACCTACATCAGTAGGGGCCACCCCAAGGCCCAACTTTGGGTGCAAGGATTTTTCAAAGTATACACCACTACTGATGGAACCCTCTAAACTGCTAGAGAAACTCCTGAAAGCCAGGATAATCCAATACAAAAATGTATCAGAGATTGCTCACCAAAAACATGATAGGTACTGCAAATTACCAAGGAACCCTACCTCAGTAGTACCAAATGAGCCCCCAGTGTCACAACACTTCAAGCTGGACCAATATTGTCATTAACACTAGTTTTCTAGTCATAGTATAGACAATTTTCATGCTTTGTAGAATGACCTACAAAGAATGATAAAACGGGGCCAACTAGTGCTCAACACAGTGAGCTAATCCAATGTAGATGATGCTCCCTATGTCATAAATTGCATTAGCATAGGTGGCAAGCCCAAACCTATGCAACAACCTTTTGTCATCTGTGCACCTCCTAACAAGGCAAGGGTCCCCTTAGCCTTCATAAGCAAGAGGCCTCCCTTTTTTTTTTATCAAAGTGCCACCTCGGGCACCCACAACACCCTTTGTGGTCAAATTTCTGAACCAATCATCTGCTAAGATGTTAAACTGGCATGATGCAGCAAAAACAACTACTAAGCAACCTTTTTTCATTAAGGTGCCACAATGAGTTGGTCTTACAACAACTCCTAAACTACCATTTTTCATAAGGATGCCACAACGTGATGGGCCCTCACTTACCCAAAGCCCAATAGTGGGAAACATCTTGGTCCCTCCTCCTTCAAGGGTTGAGCCCATTAGTAACCCAGGTAGGCCTACCAAATGGCAATGCAAGAGGACGAATGAGTGCCTTGTGACCCTCATGGCTGAAGAAAAGGCTATAATCAACAAGCAACAACCAAACACTGGGGCTCCTACCCCCAAGTAGGCCAAGCAAACTAAGCCCAAGTCCCCTTCACAAGAGATCTATCTCTCAAGCCACATGGAGGAAGTCAAGGCTAACATAATGGCTAATGACAAGGACTACGTAGCTACACTAACCCAGGTGAAATAAATGCTCAAGCAAAGGAATACAATGTTGAGCTTGTATGACCTAGTCATGACCTCATCTACTCATCACCAAGCCTTGGCACAAATGTTGGCCTCCATTCCTATTACAGAGGACATCCCTATAGATGAGACATCCATCTGTGCTATGATGTTGCCCCTTGCATCACAAGAATTGAGTTCAACATCCCTACTATTCTGTGACGATGTAGTCAAGGTCAACCCTGAATGAGGAGAGGTTACTACAACTCCACTGTCAATTAGCATGCATGTTAGGCAGTGTACCATTTGTAGAGTGCTTGTTTATGATGGTGTAGCAACAAACATAGTCCTGTACTCCATCATCGACAAGCTAGGCTTGGCAAATGAAGTCAGGCCAACCAAAATTGCATGTCTAAAATCCTTCAACGGATCATGTGTCATTGTCAAGGGTACAATCAACCTAGCATTTGTGGTAGGAGAGTAATTCCCCACCAATGTAGATTTCACTGTCTTAGAGGAGATGCCAGGTTTCAACCTAATTCTAAGCAAGCCTTGGCTAGCCCAACTATGGGCCATCTCCTCTCCCATCCACCAGGAAATCCACCTTCCATACGAATGTGGTCAAGTTATCATCCATGGTGATAACACCTCCTCTATGACTATCCATGACATAGACATGGCACATGTTTTAGATGAGGAGTTTCTTGGTGGTACACCTACAACAACCAATGTAGTGCCTAAGATTAACACACCTGAATGAGTGGTTGAATCCAATAGCCTCCTAGAGGATCCTAAGCCTTGCAAGCCCCCTGATCCACACCTGGTTAGGAAGCAACTACATGACCAAGACTTTCCCTTGGTCAAAAATGCACTAGATGCCTGCCCACCCTTTGCCTCCTATCCTATAGATGCAATGTGGATGCATTAAAATAAAGCCCATCTACTCGATGGCCAACTTGCACCTAGCATTCAGTAGTAAACCGAACCCAAAGAAGGTTCACCTTCCAACATAGCAAACCAAAAAAAAATGGGGAAAAACACATCCCTAAGCAAATTAACAACATTCTAGTTTCACAATCGGCCTAGACTTGGATTCACTTTAACTCTTTCATAAGCATCTCAGTGAGAGGTTAACATTTCTAGGACAAGTCACTTCATGCCATGGTCATTGTCAACCATGCTGAATTTGCATCTTACATCATGATCCACTATTTGCATTTCAGTTCCACTATTTAAATTTCATCTCCCTAGCATTGCCTATACCCCTTGTTCCTTAGCATACCCTTATTTCCATAGCACTCTTGAGCATGGTAAAACAACATCCGGTCTTGTATCCATGAGTGATGTTGGTGGCATGTCTATTGTGGTGTTTTGTAATTCTTTGTCAATGTCTCTTGGGCCATTGCTCTAGACGTCAATAAAGAAGGGCCATTGAAACATCACAAAATTTTGGGTCTCAACTTCTTGACTACAAATTTGGCTAAGTGTCAAAAAAGTGGCACTTTACCCAAATTTTTCTAAGTGTTGAGTGTAGTTAGCTCCAACTGCCAGATTTGCAAATTTTTTCTAAGTGTCAAAATGATGGCACTTCCTACAAATTTCTCTAAGTGTCAAAACCTGGAAAATTTTTTCTGAGTGTTGGTGCTATGCTGTGTAGTGTAGTAAGCGTGACATAGGTTCAAGTGTCCAGTTTTGCCTAAGTGTTGGACAAGGATCTGTCAAGCTAGCTCGATATAGAAGACACATTTGATACATTTCCCAACTTCTGTGGCTACCTATCCTACTATGCCCTAGAGCGTGGTCAACATACCATGAAGGAACATTGTCGATTTGACGAAGTATTCATGCTATGCTCTGCTACGCTGTGCAACGTAGATAGTGTGATGGGCGTGGAAAGTAAAAATTTCACTAAGTGTTCATGCTACACTTTGCTATGCTGTGCAGTGTAGACAGTGTGATGGGCATGGTAAGTAAAAATTTCACTAAGTGTTCATGCTACGCTCTACTACACTATGCATCATAGATAGCTTGACACTAAGAAGCATCCCATGTCTTGTATGTAACATAGGATGAGCCTAGTAGCCAGCGTCCTGTGTCCCACACGTAACACAGGATGAGCCTAGTAGCTAGTGTTTTGTGTCTTGCATGTAACATGGGATGAGCCTAGCAACTAGTGTTCTATGTCCCACACATAACATGGGACAAGCGTAGTAGCTAGCATCCCCTGTTCCACATGTAACATGGGATGAGCCCAGCAGCTAGCATCTCATGTTCCACACATAACATGGGACAAGCTCAGCAGCTAGCATCCCGTGTCCCATAAGTAACATAGAACAAGCCTGGCAACCAGTGTTCCATGTCCTACATGTAACATGGGATGAGCCTAGAAACCAGTGTTCTGTGTCTTATACATAACATGGGATGAACTCAGCAACCAATGTCTCGTGTCCTGCAAGTAACATGGGATGAGCTTAGCAGCTAGTATCTTGTGTCTTGCACATAACATGGGATGAGCTCAGCAACCAGCATCCTGTGTCCCACATATAACATGGGATGATCCCAACAGCTAGTGTCTCATGTTCCACACGTAACATGGGACAAGCATGGTAGTTAGAGTTAGAAAATTTTTGAACTTCTTTTAGTCACCTCCAGACTTAGAAAATTTCCTTAATTTTTCTTGTGGTCCCACTCACCACACTGCCATGTGCCACCTAATCTGCACATGTAAATACCCTGTGCCCTAATGTTTCAAGAGAAGAGATGGATTTCCATTTTTCACCAGTGGGATAGTTGGCATTTTCATTTGGCATTTGGCACTTTCGCATCTTGACACATAGCTTCATGGATGAATGAGACCCACAACACAGCACACTAATAGAGGGGTAGCCCTACACCGCATTGTACATCACAACCCCATTGTAGTGAACATCGCGTGGTACACTGTGGTGGCCAACCTGGCAGGCATAGTTCATCATAGTGATCACCAGACTTCACAACTTGACACCACCAAGATTGTGATGGCACTCCCACTATGCCTATTATATACTATATACCTTTTGAGACACTTTTGTAATTAGCTATGCTTCCCATTTTTGGGGCGGTGCACTTCTGTTCTCAAATTCTATTATATTTCTCAAGCATTTCTCTCTAGTATTTAGCATAACACTTGTATTTTGTCACCTTTTCATACATATTTGCATGGTTACATTATTGTTCTTATTTTGGGACACCCCGTCACACTCTAGCTATGATGCCCATGTGTAACAAAGTATAAACCCTTCTCACACATGGTCATTTTAACATCACATAAGTCCTTGTCTGATCAACCAGACTATTCAAGGCACCCCATTTTTGTTTTCTCCAGCACGTACCTCTCAAAAATTCAAGGTTAGGATGTATGCTTGGTGACCTCTCAGTGTTCCAGCCACCAACGTTTTTGGACGTCACATAGGTGAACCAAGCAATAACACTACTAGGATTACCAAATGATTACACATAAATGTTTGAAACTAGTTGTACTCATTCAGCTTTACTAATGAACAAGTAAAGTAAAATACTTGGAAATGTAAATGATTAAACTAAGAAAATAGTAAAAACTATGCTAAGTAGAATAGTAAAACTAAGTGGATGCTGGAATGATGAAAAGCAGTTTTGATCTTTATTTCCAATCATAAACTATGCCCAAGTACACTTCACTCGAATAAAGATTCCGTACAACTACTCAACACCACACTGTGAGCATTCACTCTCTATCATTGAAACCATGAAATGAAACTGTAAGAATTTATCTAAGGATGGAATGAAACTTATTTAGATTCATGTGCCCAAGTGTTGTATTTATAGGTTGCACACATCCTGCAATATCAGGTCTATGATGTCATAGCATGTACTACGATATCAGATATATGACATCATAGATACAATATCATAGGTGAATAATAGTTGGCTTTATCAAACATATGTGTAATTTCATCTATGACATTGTAGATGCGATGTAGCATCTACGATGTAGCACGTAGTTGAGATGAACTAACAGGGATGTTACAATGTAGATGTAATGTAGCATCTGTGACATAACATCTACAATATCTTAGCCAATTGATGATTCATCACCCATGGTCCTAGATTTAATAATGAAGAATTAAATTAATATTTATGGATGATGGGAGACAAGAAACCTAGAAACCTTTTCTCAACTTAACTTGAGGTTCTTTAGATGTTTCCTAGGTCTTCTCATCTTTTCCCCAATTATTTCCATACTTTTCCATCTTTTTTCAGCTATTTTTCAAAATGGGATAAGTGTTTTTACAAGGTTCCTTGATCATATGGGTTGTCTGTAACCTTGCAAGGACATCTTCTATGTCAAATGTCTTTTTTCACTACAAGACATCTACTCCAGGGTTAAGACATATAGTTTGCAAGGGAGATGTCTTATGTAAGATGTCTCCTACCTAGGGAAGATGTCTTCCCTAAGATGTCTTTTGCATAGATAAGATGTGTTCTTTGAGACATCAGCCCAAACTATAAGACATCTACTATGAATTCTAAACATCTCTTGTTACCTTTAGGTTTCAACCAAGACATCTCATAGTCTTTCAAGATGTCCTCTTCAAACCCAAAACCTGCAAAACATACATGTAGGACAGAACAAGGGGATTGGGAGAGGTGTTCCTACACCAAGTATCCCACCCTTAAAAATGTTATGCTTTCTAACCTTTCATAAGATGAAAGGCATCATGCCCCCATGACTTAAGGCCATTACACTTAGAACAATAAATAAGATTAAATGCATTACAAACATGAGAATGAGTATCATCTAAAGTTTTTTTTTTGAGCTTCCTTTATTCATGGAGGCTTGTCCTCATACCCCACCATGCTTTCTTTATTTGAGTATCCCTATGATGACCTAAATCTACAACAAATGAAGAATAAGAAAAAATAAAAGAATTAGGCTTTCTTAATCCAACATCCTTGTTTTGCTTCTTTTTTCTCTTCTTCACCTACTTATTCTTGGTGATTGGAAGACTACGACTTTACTTCATTTCATCATTAGCACCACCATATAGGTTTCCTTCAAGCTACTCTTCCAATTTACAACCAAGATAATCACATGCATCAACACACTTTACAAATTCATCATTGCTATAATCAATAGCAAGCATATCAAAATTATAGAAAACCATACCATTATCAGTGTCTTCACTAACACCAATATTGATCTTCTCATAATGACTATCCCAATAGCAATCATCATCAAAACAATTACCATAACTAGTCTTCCTCTCACTAACAATGGCATCAAAAGTCATAGTATGACTCCCAATCTCATCATAATCACCACAATGATCATGATGCTCATCATTACCATTGAACAAATCACTACCAAGCTAAAGTGAAACACGAGCATCCATCTCTCTAGCTTCAACATGAGAAACATTACTACCACCAACAAGATAAATCTCCTACTTTCTTACCTCTTCATCACTTCTCCCATCCATCTTTGATTCAACTTAATCTTCAACATGTGATTGTCCAATAGTGTCAAAGCTTAAAGGTTCAAGATCCCAAATAGGAGTTCCCAATTCCAATGGCTTCTTCTCTTCAAAGGAATCATCAATAAGTTCTTCATCCCATTTTGGAGGTACCAACTCAAAGGTAAATTCTCATCCATGATTTCAGCAAAATATCCATAAGAAATAACCTCAAAATAATCATTCTTTCACATACATTGGCTAGAAAACTTACCTCTCTTTCATGAGATAGCCTCAACATGGCTTAGAATCTCCTTTCCCTTTTCACAGGTATAGAATAATTGCAAAAATAATTACAATCGTATCTTCTAGTGCTACCCTTGATTCCCCTTAAAGAAGTTCCTTGAACTTTGCCACCCTTTTATCTTTGATCCTTCACCCTCAATGTTTTATGAGGTAGGAACTCTCCTTGATTAGTAGCATGTACCATCTTGGACTTTGAATATCTCTTGGTTTCTTTGATGAAGCTCTTGGTTTCCTCCCTTGAAATATTTGAATATTGAGCACTCCTTTGCTTAAGTAGAGATACTTGATAATTTCTTACCTCTTTGTTCTCTACTTCATTAGACCTTTCATCTTTCTTCCTTTCTTAATAGCTAGAAGATATTCTCTCAATTCTCCTCAAAATATTTTCCAAGTTAGTCCTGAATTTCTCCATCTCCCTTCTTGAAGTTTATGCAAAATCTTGGTGCTTGTGGACCTTTACTTTGGGAAGAATTTCTTTCATTTCAGCCATAAAAGCCTTAAAGAAGTCCTTGAAATCTTGAAGCTCTAATCCAAGCTCTTGATTTATCTTCTTCTTAAGAGCCATACCTTTCATAGATATAAAGGTAAAATTTAAAGTAATAAAAATAATATCCAAAAGAAAATGTACAAACATCCATAACAATGTTTCTTTCATCGAAGGAAAATACCAAGCTTCAACATAAAATTGTGAAAACATTTAAACTAAATGCATATGTATGGATTCATCTAAGCCTTGGCTTTGATACCAATATGGTATAGGAGCACTACTTTAATAGACCCCAACAAGATCCATTTTCCAAACTTCCAAGTAGATCTAGCTTAGAAAACAAGAACAACATAATGAAATGGTGAAAATCTTCCTTATGTTAAGAAAACTCTCAAAATATAGATAAAATACATCGAATATGGGAAATCAAGATCAACTCATAACTCTCCTAAGGATCTTAGAGGCGACACATATCCTCTTTCAATTTTCAATTGTTTACCATGGAGTTAAAGCTCAAGATAAGATGCTGATAAGAGATTCTCTCAATCTCTCTCAAGTGCTCCCCCTTACTTCTCACTCAATTTTCTTGCACAAGATCTCTTCTCTTTCTTACTCATGATCTCTCTCTTTTGCTCATGATCTAGGTTTTAACAATGGAGAATTACATCAATATTTATGGATAACTAGAAGATAAGAAACCTAGAAACCTTTCCTTAACATAACTTGAGGTTCTTCAAATGTTTCCCAAGTTTTTTCATCTTCTTCACAACTATTTCCATCTTTTTTCATCTTTTTTAAACTATTTTCCAAATTGGGATGGGTGTTTTTGGAAGCTTCCCTAACCATAAGAGTCTCTAACCTTGGAAACATGTTTTTTTGTGTTAATCCAACTCTTAAGGAAGATGTGTTCTGTCACTGCAAGATGTCTCCTCTAGGGTCATCTTGCTTGTAGGGGAGACATCTTGTGTAAGATGTCTCATGCATAGGGGAGACATCTTCCCTTAGATGTTTTCTACATAAATAAGATGTCTCATCTGAGATGTTAGCCCAAACTACAAGACATCTCCTCTGAATTCTAGACATCTTCTGTTACCTCTAGGTCTTAACCAAGACATCTCCTAGCCTTCCAAGGCATCTTTATCAAGCTCCAAACTTGCAAAGCACATATGTAGGACAAAACAAAGGAATTGGAAGATGTTTCCCTACATCACACCCCAAGATATATAGTTCAATTAGAACTTTGTATAATTAGCATTGCCCACCAAAATCAAACCCATGACTTGAAGCTTCCAAATTAAGTGTCTTACCACTTGGCTAACACCTCATTATTTAGATTCTCTCTTGAATAATCTTATGTACTATGAATTTTTTAATATTATTTTTTAGGGGAAGTGTTGAAACTTGAAATAAGTGAAACATAGGCATACCCCAAGATTTATAGAAGTTTATAACTTAATGCTACCTAGTAGAATCAAATTTGTAACCTAGGGTTACTAGGCGAAGCCTCGTACCACTCCTGCTAGATTCTAGTTGGCCTATATTTTTTCTTTTTTTCATCAATAAGTTTAATTGATATTTTATTTTTATTTTTTCCTTTAGATATCCTTTTTCAAAACAAAGCAAATCATGGTTGGTTTATAATTGTGTATTTGTATTTTTAACTAGAATAACATAGTTAAATTCTTAAGCTTTGAACCAGTACCTTTTGGTGCAAGGCAACATGAACCAATCAACTAGTCAATGGCTTGCACTATAACGATTGATATTATTAAAGTTCACAAAACTAACAAGCTATTCTGTAGCTATTGGGATTCTATAAGGGCTATAAAGAAAGAGATATTTAAAGAGTTTTTTTTATCTAACATTAAATGAGTTACTAGTTAAATTGATCAACTAGTCAATGACCTATCCTATAATGATTGATATGATTAAATTTTACAAAAATAACAAGTTATTCTATAGTTTTTTGGATTTTATAAGATCTATAATAAGGGGATAATGTTTGTTAGACTTGGATCTATGAGGGTTTTAGCTATGAGGTTTTCAACATTGATCTGAGGAAGCAAGGGGTCTAACACTGATATTACATGCAATGCCACAAGATTTAGTAAATGATCATTCTAGTGGAACCATCAATTCTTTTCGTTTCTATGAACTTTTCTGATGATTTATATGAATCTATTACTTAGGAAATTTTTATAAGTTATATTTTTGTGTAAATTTTGGATTATCTACCTTGTTCCTCAAGTTTTTTAAATCATTTAAATTTGGTTTGGAAAGATTGAGATTTGGATGTTGTCCATGCTCATTATTTTTCAAATGCTTTTTTATTAGTAGAATTTGTTGATTTAACAATGGCTTCTAAGGCCCTTGATATTGGTGTTTTCAATCATCATCATGCTTTATTGATTATTCAAAAGTGGACTCCCTCTTATACTCTAGCATCTCATGAATGTTGAAAGGTTTCTTATTTTGTTGAATTACTGAATCTTCTATTAATTATTTCAAAAGCTGAAAAGGATATTATCTCTTGTATTGGGACAATCAAGAATTCAAAAACCCTGATTGTATCTAGTGGTTTTCATAGAATTTGATATATGATTAAAGTAGATCTTGATTCTCTTAAGCAAGAAATTCTTCTACATGTTGCTGAAATTAATTATGCACAGAAAATTATTCATTACAATCTTTCAAATTCATGTCACTAGCATCATTGAGAGGCTCACATGTTTGATTCATGTTCTTTATATTATGAAAAGGGCAATGCAAGCACATCAATAGTAAGCTACTGTAAATGCTACTAAGGTTTCTTCTACAATTATTATAGATTTTACTAAGGTTTTTCCTACATATGTTGCAAATCTTGAGATGATTTCTTCTGCTAATGTTTCAACAATTAGTCCACATCTTTCTTTTACTGCTATTCAATATAATATATCTTTAAGGAAGATTTTGATGAAATCAGTTTCAAAAAAATTCTTCAATGACTAAGTGGAAACAAATATATATTTCTTAGGTTTCACAAAATCCTATTTTTGATTTAGATGGTTTTAACTAATTATTTATAATAAAAACCAATGTGGAAGTCTATCTATTGGCAATTACATGTTAATTCTTCAAAATGAACAACATGTTTAAGATATTTTAACTACTAGTAATTCATTTGCAATTATTGGTCAAGATATTGAGATAATATCTTTTGATAATGTTGATTCTATTGATAGGTCAGGGGCTTCTTCCCCCTCCACCCAATGTTAATCTTTTCATAAAATATTAAATTTTCTACCCCAAAGAAAAGGTTTTTTAGGATTTGTTGTAAGAATTAAAATCTAAAAATATATCCTCAAAATAATTAATCCTTTTTAAATTGATTTGGAGTTCTCCTCTCTCCAATACTTCTTTGCTTTTGTACTTTGGATTTTTTTATTATATAGGATCCAATACCTAAACATTAAATGAACTTACTAGTTGTATACATAACTGAGGATTGAACTTACAACCTCATGCTAGAAGTACTTTAATAACTAATTAATAACTAGCTCGACCATGTTAAGTTTGTTTTATCAATTATTTTGTTCAAGAGATCAACTACTAATTAATGTTTTTAGCTAAAAGTGTGAGTTTGAAATGAAGGATGGAGAGCAAGAGATGGTGTCACCTACAATCAACATGCTCTATTGTTGTTAATCATCCTTAAGGTGTGATTTGCACATCAATCATTCTTAAGTTGATTGAAGACAATAAGATCTTAGTCAACTTAGGTATAAATATTATATATCTCTTATCTAGTTCAACACTATCCATACCCTTGCTATTAATACCTTTATTTTTCCTTTTCTTTTTCTTTTTGGACTTTGTCATGGAGAATAAATAATTGTAGTCATAATTCTAAGTCGAGAGATATTAATTCTCGAATTTCATTAATTTGTAAAACAAAAAGATTCTTTTAGCCAAGTAATAATTATATATCATGAATATATAGCTAAGCTTGAATATATCCATTTTATTATTATCCACTTGCATGCTTGCAAATGTAACTTTAGACTATGAAGTTCTCATATTAAAGTCATGACTCTCTATTGTATAATTAATATTTTAGTATAGTATCAGCTACTAATTACTACTAATTAAATTATTTTAGAAAAAAGATGATAAAAAGATTAAATTAGTAAAAACAGAAAGTACAATAAATATTTAGCGAGAGTAGCAAGAACCTTAATGGATCATGGGATAAAAAATAAAAAGTGAAAGGCAATTCACTTAGCCTTCATAACCAAAAAATGATGACAAGGAGATCAACTTACTAGTAAAACAAGAATCCAAAAACTTTACCATTTGACAAAATTAGGCAACCCCATGACATAATTAGAATGTTTAGTAATGACATGAAAAAACATCTACCAAAACAAAATAACCATATATTGAAAAGCATGTAACCTAAAATAATTGTAATAGAAGTACACCCTAAGATATATAGTTCAATTAGAACTTTATAGCTCAATATTGCTTACCAGAATCAAACCCATGACTTGGAGCTTTCAAATTAATAGTTTTATGACTAGGCTAACACTTCATTGTTGAAAGCATATATGCAAGATAGTTAGGCTAAAGTACATAGCAATTGTACCTATAGTTTGCATTGTCATTGGATGCACCTTGACACATTGGAAGGGAATGACCTCTTACAGTGTTGATGAGAAGGCCAAGAAGGTCTTCATGAAGTACTAATTAATCTTACCATGTACTTGTTAATATGTTTTATGTATTTGCTTAATGACATGTATTATGTTATGATGTGATTGATATGTTGGAAGGGTGTTGGAACCCAAAATAATCTAAACATAGGTACATCTCAAGATATATAGAAGTTTATAACTCATTGTTACCTAGTAGAATCAAACTTGTGAGCTCAAGTTACCAAGCCAAGATCTGTATCACTAGGCTAAGATTTGAATGATATGTTATTACATGGTACTAAATTTTATGTTGTTTAAAAATACTTTTCCTTCCTTTCATGATTTCTTAAGGAGTGGTTAAGTTGCATTATGTATAGTTCACTCTAAGTCTACCCTTGAAAGATTACAGGCTTTTAAATAGAGCTAAGTAGTGCATAGGAACATATTGATATATTTTTGTATTAAAGACATTATTTTATAGTTATATTATAATAAGAAATTGAACTAAATTAAATATAATTTTATATATCAAAGTGGCTGAAACTGGAAACATAAATTTAAATTTCTCACTTTAAGGATAATTAACAAGAACACAAACATACATAAACTTTACTATCATGATTTTTGACCTTTGCTCAACTCATATGCTCCTAGTAGAAAATATTTTAGAGGAAAACTTATTTAGAATAGGTTGATTTGAAGAACCTTCATTATTCATGGATTGATCTTCTTCTCTTTAATGCCCCTTTCTTAGGTGGTATTTGACTTTACTTTTGTTGATTATATTTTTCTTTATTAGGCTTGTGAAACATGCCAAAAGAAAATTTACATTATGCATGAGAAGCATTAATGCTAAAAATTTGCATTGTAATTTAATGAAAATTTAAAGGCAAAAACAATCACCTATTTTCCCATTAAAAACCCCACCCATAGCCTCATTCTTGTAAAAGTTTTGGTATTTCTTCATGTGTAGAGATGGAATTTACAGCCCACAGTGTTGGAATTCCTATTAAGCCAACTTTTGAAGCCTAAAATGTAAATATGTTGCCAAAATTATGTAGAAAGCACCAAAAACATTGGTGGCATATATGTTGGGGTTTGGGCCATGAAAATAGCCCAAATATGCCATCAAATTTGACAAAGAAAAGTTTAAAACGTTGGTGGCTAACACGTTGCATTTTTTGGGTGGAATTCCTATTAAGCCAACTTTTGAAGCCTAAAATGTAAATATGTTGCCAAAATTATGTAGAAAGCACCAAAAACATTGGTGGCATATATGTTGGGGTTTGGGCCATGAAAATAGCCCAAATATGCCATCAAATTTGACAAAGAAAAGTTAAAAACGTTGGTGGCTAACACGTTGCATTTTTTGGGTGGTGAAAGTGCCAAATACGTTGGCATTTTATACATAAAAGGTTAAAAAGATTGGTGCATTATATGTTATAGATTTTGGCCACCAAATGCTTCCAAAATGTTGTAGAATTTGTCAAAAATTTGGCAACAATCATTGCAAAATTAACCAACAATAAATCAAGACATCCATAGCATATTTAAACCAAAATTTGCTTCATTGTAAGGACTTTTAGATTTTTGGCCATTCTTTCAAACTTGTGACTTTTGAGAGTGTTAGATTCAAGAGTTGAGAACCATTTTTCAAGAGTAGATCATCCGAGACATCAAGATCTTGTTGCAAAACAAATGAACCAAGCATACTTGGGAGGATTGCAAGATACATGCTACCCACCCATAAGTAAGTTTTTCATTACCATTTTAAGAAGCTATGGAACTATTACAGTTCCACATCTTGTACTCTCTAAATCTTGTTTTGTTTTTCATAGAATTAATACAAATTATCTATAGTGTTTTGCATATTTTATCTATATTTTTTGCAACTTTATTGTGGTGTCAATTTTGTTTATGACAAAATTTTAGTTTGTTTTCCATCATAATTTCATCTCAATAACAAATCCTCCAAGTCTTCAAGCAATCGAAAAGATCACTTAAGGTACTCTAGATTTTCTTTTGTGGCCCATGGATTTGGGGTTAAATAGTTTTGTACAAAAATGTTTGGCCTTCTAGTGCTAAATTTTTCCATTGTTACAATTTTTGGCATTAGAAGGAGGGCCTCTGCTTGAATTCTTTGCTAAACACCCATTTGCACAAGCATTTGGTTACCTATTTTTTTTTTGTGAAATTTATTCTTAAAATTTTTTAAAGCCCAACATGTGGAACCAAAATCAATTTTTGGCCTAACATAAAAATTTTTAATCATTTCTTTTGTAGTGCAGTGGATAGTGTTGCTGCAAGTCCCTGTACTTGGAAAGTTAGAAATTAAATTTTATTACTATAGTGCACAATTTTGCCTTAGCTTCTTACACTTGGTAGATTGAAAAAATTAGTTTTTGTCATTGCAATGCATAATGCTACCTCTTTTCACATGTTGGCAATTTAAAAAATTCTTTTATAGTTGCAGTGCATATCATCATCCTATTTTCTCTACTTGTAGTTTGAAATTTTTCTTGTGTTTTTCACACATGTTATAGACCATCTTATTTTACCTAGTGTTGATTACATGTTAGAAATTATTTTTTGAAAAATTTTAATTTTTCATTGTAGTTGCAGTTTCATACATTAGAGTTTCACAAGTTGAAAATTTCTATACATTGATACTTTTCACAAGTTATAGCTCACATAGGTTAGCTTATAAGTTGGGATTTATCATAAGTTGAGATTTCCACAAGTCAATATATATGTTGGATTTTCACAAGTTGAGATTTCCATAGGTTAGCTTATATGCTAGGATTTCTCACAAGTTAACCTAGAAGTTGGAATATTCACAAGTTAGAAAATTCACACATTAGTGAAACACCTCAAAGAAAATTTATGTTGTAATGTAAAAACCCATAGACAAAATCCTAGTTGTAATTTGGTAGAAATATAAAGGTAGAAAAAATTGCTTATTTTCCTAAAAAATCCTACATTATGGCCTTGTCCTAATAGAATTTAAGCTAGTTTTTAATGTAAAAATCGAGATGTGTAGCCCACACATTGCAAATCCCATGGACTCTAGCTTGTGTTGGTTAAAAATGCTCCACAAGTTATAAATTCCTTATATCCTAGCTTGTGGAAGTAAAGATAATGCTCCACAAACTACAAATTCCATGTATTCTAGCTTATAGGGGTCGAAAATTCTCCACAAGCTTCAAAAATTGATATTTTCACCTCACAAACCATGCATTGCAGTTCCACACATTATGCAACTTGTAGAGCCAATGTGTGAAATTTGGGTTTTGAATTCACACACTAGAAACCATGGTTCCACATGTTGGGCAACATGTGAGAGCAATGTGTGAAGGCAAAAACCATGTTAAAACTCCTCACACACTACAAAAAGTGGCTGGGACAAGTGCACAATTTGTCAAAAATTTGGTAGTAATCATGGTAGAATTAACTAGTAATAAATCAAGATCTTCATAGCTTATTTAAATTAAAAGTTGCTTCATTGTAAGGACTTTTGAATCATTTTGCAATTTATTGAACTTGAAACTTTTGGAAGTAGAGAAATCTAAGAGTCTAGAGCCCTATGCAAAAGTAGATCACTAGAAACACCAAGAACCAATTGTAGATAAAATAAGAGAACCAGGGACATTGGGGATAATTGTAGAATGTACACTACCCACCCATACATCAAACTTTCATCACTATGTTGCAAGAAACAATGGAACAACGGTAGTTTCATGTATTATACTCTCTAAACCTATATTTTTTTATGAATTAATATAGATTTTGTAGTGTTTTGGCATATGTTCTTGTTTATTCTTTTACAACTTTATTTTGGTGTTGGCTTTGTTTGCTATGTATTTATCATCCATTTTCACTATTTTTAATCTAATAATAGATTTTTAAGTCCTCAATCAATAAGACCATTTGAGATGCTAGCAAGTTCTTTTTGAGGCCTACAAATCTACGAGCTAAACTATTCTGCAAGAAATTTTTTGGTTGTACAACACTAAATTTTTCTATTGCTATAGTTTTTGGTGCTAGAAAGTGGAGCTTTGCCTAAATTCTTCTCTAAAGCCTTTTACAAAATTTTTTTTGTTAGTGTTGGCCTTAGCTTGTGAGCGTACCTCATGCAAAAAAAGTTTGTTTTGGATTTTCTAAAAACCTAGCTTATGGCCTACAACCTATTTTATTTACAACTATTTATGCTTTTAATTTTTTAGCTATAGTATGGTACATAATGCTACCATAGCCCCCTACACTACCTTTGCAGTTGTAGTGTACATCATCTTCCTCATTTCAATTATTTACACTTTGTAGTTTTTTAACCATTTGTCCTTCACACATTAGAAAAAACTTCAAATAAAAGTTTTTTGAAAAATTATTACTTTGTAGTTAAGACTATGTCATCTCACATGCTGAGACTTCCACATTTTGTGTAGCCTTAGACATTGAGATACTTGGCTAGTTATTTGGTCTAACACGTTTTTTATGCTTTTTCATTAATCAACAATTTTACCTCATAACATAACACACATGACCTCTGACCAAGAAATAGTTTATGCCTATGATCCTAAGGATCTAGTGATCATAGAACATAGACAATCTCTTAAGTGGATGGGGCAAGAACTAGATTTTACAATCATTAATGAAGAGTATTATAACTTCATTTATGCCAAAATCCATGATGGCCTTCTCATCTCACACTTGAAATTAGATGTCAAACATTAGTTTGAAATCATTCATTGAAACTAGAAAGAATATATTCCCTCGCCATATGACCAAATTCACCTAAAGACTTTTATATGCATGTGTTAACATAAATAATAGATGTCAATGTGAAGAATTTAGTTTAGATGAAAACCAAGAGGACTAGGATGAGTTTGAAGTAGAGTAGGAACCGAACAAGTTCATAGGGAACCTTTTCCAATAGTTAGCTCTCCAAATTATAATTCCTAGCTTTGTACCTCTGGTGTCTCATGTGGATCAGGTTCCTCAATCTTCTCCCATGTTTTCCACCATGTTCATTTTAGTACCTATCATTATTGTATACTAATCTCATCTTACTTTCCAATTTGCCTCATTGTTCTTATCAATGTCATTTGCAACTCAACCCTATTTCATGCAACCATCATCGACGGTGTCTTTTACACCATCTTTCTTCTCCATCCTAGTGAACCTCTCCTTAGGACCCAAGGCTTCATAAGCCTCTTACACTTCCTTTGTCCCCTTTATCCCTTACATTCCAACTCAAACATCATTTTTCTTGTTTAGTTCCCTTGTGATCATGATCACCCAGACTCTTCCATCTATATCGATGCTGATAACATTACCTTAGGCCATCCAACCTTTCCCACAACCATTATTTTAAACTCCTCAATGTATGAAAATGCCCTAAGGTCTAGATCAAGCATTTCAAATGATCCAACACCTCACCAAAGAGCTATGAAGGTTAAAGCCTCCACAACCTAAATGGTTAAAATTATGGACTTTTACCAAGATGAACCCATTAATCCTACCAACCTATAGATAACTCTTCCCAAAAACATTCCAATCCTCCATTTCACCAAATAAAATAGCAAAGGATGATCCTAATTCACATTTTATTATCTTCTATTTCAAGTGCTTGTTGTTGCAAGATTAGCCCCATATTGTGATGCACATCTCCCCTATGTCTCTCATTAGAAAAGCCTTAGATTAGTACTATGTGCTACCCAAAGGCTCTATTTTCTCTCTAGAGGATCTAATTTTATAATTTGTTAACTACTTCAAATGCAACTTGAGACTTGATACCACACTAGAATAATAGATGAATATCAAGTAGGGAACCCTTGAACCTGTTCAAAAATTTATACATAGATAGAACACTACCTTTAAGGAAATTCTTAAGCCCATCTTTGAATCACATCTTTTGGCCATTTCAAGGAGGTGGTTAATAATTTTGTCAAGTCCAAGCTATACTAATTGGATTTGTGGTCACTTAGCCAAGCCTTTTCCCAAACCAAAAGCATAGAAGATGCTATAAAAGCTAGTAACGACTTAGTGTACATAACATATAAGAACCAACACATGAGAAAGAATAGGGACAAGGGAAGATAGAATCATGTAGCCATGGCCATGATGTTCAAAGAAAATAAAACTACATAGGGGCCAAGAATAACTCAACCAAAGGCCCCTACCACTACCGCTCAACCTTCAACATCCAATGCTATCACCTCTAACTCATCTAGGAATAACTTTGAAAAAAAGGATTGGTCCAAGTACATGAATTTACCCATGAAACCCTTTGAGCTTCTTAATTAGTTTCTTAAGAGTAGCTACATCTAGTTCAAACAACTAACTAAGGGTGCTCGTAAGAGGCATGATCACTTGTGTGAGATCATTGAAGATCCCATTAAGGCTACCAAAGATGGTCTGACTGTATCCAAATACTTTAAGATAGATCAGTTTTTCCACTATTACCAGCTTCTTGGCCATGACAGTAAGTTTTTCTTGGCTTTAAAGGATGATTTACAAAAAATGATAAATAGTGGTGAATTGGTCTTAGACACATCCAACCTAGTTAGGCCCCAAAACTAGGGTATGCAAGTATACAAGAACTCATTGAATACCAATAGTAACCCATATACCATAGCTACATTCAATGTTAATAAAAAACCTAAACATGCTATGGAGTCATTTGTGATTCAAGTACCTCCTCATGATGAAAGGGCTTCAAATTCATCAAGTTTAAGGACTTCTTTTGTCATCGGGATACCATCGCTTTCACCTCTTAAAGAACCATTTGTTATTAGAGTGCTCCCTCATATTATTGTTGATCTTTTAGTTCAAGTTGATCAATGTCCTTCCATGGTAGCCAATGCTTTAGCCCCTACACAGCAAAACAACAAGAAATCACCTCTAAAACAATGTAAGAAGCCAATTCCTAAGTTTAAGGCCAAGGAAAATACATAATCAAAGGTGTGAGAGGAAGTAGGTCCACTAAACCATAAACCTATTTTAATCATTTCCATGAGCTCTAATGCTCAAGCTACTTTAAGAAGTCAACCTAGGAAGGATAACAAACAATAAGAGAAAGGGAAGGGGTTTGAACGACAAATACTAAAACAGGAAGTCAAAATTTTAGGTAGAATTGATGAAGTCAAGGGCAACAAGAATGAAAAAACATTGAATAGTGACAAAGATTTCATCACATCCATGAAATAAGTCAAGTTTTTTCTTAAATAGGAAAATACCTCTTTGAGCTTATATGACCTAGTAATAACCTTCTCTGCTCATTGCAAAGTATTGGTTAAGATGTTGACCTCCATCCTAGTTATTGAAGATATTCCAACTAATGAAGAGTCTATTTATGCAGTAATGATGTCATCTTCACCTAGGAAAAAAATGAAGTCAACTACCTTGATGTTTCACGATAGTGAGGTAAAGACAAATTCACAAAGTGATGAGGTGTGAATAGCCCCTCTCTTTATAACTATAAGGGTTGGTCAATACAAGGCACAACAAGTGCACATTGATAATGGACTGGCTACACATGTTATACCCTTTCCCATTATGAAGCATCTAGGCTTGGTAGAACATATGCAAAGTACTTCCACTTTTACTCTTAAGTCCTTTAATGGATCATGGATAGAAGTGAGAGGATCCATTTATTTAGACTTCATTGTTGGGGAACAATTCCCTACATCTACTAATTTCTTAGTGGTGCAAGAGATACTAGGGTTTAATCTAATTTTGGGAAGGTCCTAGTTAGCCAAATTACGAGCTGTCTCTTACCCTATTTATCAAGAAATTCATTTACCTTAAGGGGAAGGTGAAATTATAATACATGAAGATAGCACTGTCCCCTTGTCTATTAACAATGTTAATGTAGAGTAAGAATCTACAGTGGAGTTTCAAGAAGAAATTCATACTACTAAAAATAAAGTTAGAAATCATAATGATGTGGACCAAGCCAAGACCAATAACAATGAGGCCATGAATGAATTATTGGAAGAGCTCCCATTCAATGTTCTTAGTGAAGAATACAAAGTGTATAAAATTGTGCAATAGAGGTCTTACACTTCTCCTAATCTTTCAAAGATTAGGAAACACTTGTAAAATTAAGTACATCACCTAATCATTCAACCATGTACTATATACTATAGCCTGGTTAATTTTTATTTTAATATTTCATTTTACTTTACAAATTCTAGCCTTGTTATGCCTTATTTACTACTTTATTACATAGCCTTTACTTTCCATTTTTGTGTGTTAAGTTTATGATATATGCCTATTTCCCTTTGCATTGACATAAAATTATAAAATGACATAAAAAATATAGAAAAAATAAAACTTCATATAATATTTTTTAAAACATAAAAATGAAAAATAAATATGTTTTAAACCAAAACTAAAATAGTAGCCATAGTCACACCATGTGGCAATAACAAAAATGAAATGTGTATAGTTATAGTTGCACTATGCAACAACTAACAACAAAAATAGTACAATGTCTAAAGGCTATGATAGCCAAAATAAACAACTATAACACTATAACCAAAATAACAAAATATAGCATGTTTAATAGTAGCTAAAACTAAGCTGGAGGTGGAGGAGGAGGATCATTATCTACATCATTATTGATGTGATCACCACCATGTGGGACCTATAAAAAATGAAACGTACAAATGATTAGTGACCATAATGATAAAAGATATGACCACAAAACAACAAAAAGAATTGATTAATTAAAATACATTTATATGAACCTTAAAGGATTTTGGAGCAATATCTTTTAGAGCAAAGTTCTAAAGATTAGTCTCTAGCTTGTGAAGAATTTATTCTTCATTCATGGTAGCCTAGTTGATTTCTCATAGATTTGCTTCTATTAGGATCTTTTTCCTCTTGATGCTTATTCACTCAAAAGGATTTCAAGAAAGGGTACATGTACTAGTCTTCCCAAATGTAGTAGTGATCTAAAGGGTAGGAGAATCAATCACCACCACTAAATCTATGAACATCTTGAAGGTGCCCTTCACATTTATCGCTTGTGCAAATAACTCAAGCTTTTGCTGTTCAATAGTCTTCTCATTTCACAACCTTAGATAGATCTCCTTCTCTACTTTGTATTATCACTTGTGATCCTTTTTTCTTCTACCCCACTTAAGCACCTAAGGATAATAACCCCTCCAATCCTTGGTCTTATGAACCAGTAGCTCCATCTACATATCTTTATCCATATTACTCTTGGTTAGAGAAGCCTTGCTTTGGATGACACTTCAATATCTCGACCACTCAATCTCCTTTGTGCACAAAGAGTTCCTATTAGCTACACAAGCCTCTATGAATTCTTTGTAATCATGAAGGCTCTTGTTCTCATTTGATAGCTCCTTCACCTGCTTTCTCAAAGCCATAACTTCCTCCTATACAAATTCACTAGAGCATTGGAACTTCCAAGATGACCTTGCATATGAGATAGCAAATTAGATAGGTCCCTCATACAACATCCATGAAATATTATACACATCAAATGACAATCTAGGAAGATCATCTAGCTTAATGTCTCACGTAGGATCCCACCTAACTTTGGATACTGCAATAGCCAAAAAACTAGAAAATCAAAAAATGACAACCAAACTATTTTAAAATACTAAAATTACATAGCCATAAAATATGAAAATTCATAAAAATTATAAAATGAAACAAAAATTCAAAACATAAATGTGCTAATTGTTCCTACAAACATTAGGAGCTATTTATTGTAATTGATCAATCATATCATCCATCATGCCTTGCATGAATTCTATCCTATTTGGAATCTCAACCCAAGGCTTGAACTGGAACTTAGACTTGGATGCTTTTGGAGGAGTTTCATGTACTACAAAAACCATAACCATCAATATAGTTTGCAAGGATAGACATAAACTTTAAAAGTAAAGATATAAACAAGGCTAAAGATTACCTAGAAGATCATGTGACATATCCATAGGGAAGGTGTCTTCTAGAGACTAGTCCTCAAAGATAGAATCCATGACATCTAATGCTTCCTTGGATGCTCTCCCTTCTTCCTCATTATATATTTTCTCCTCCTTTTCCTTGTGGCTTTGTTCTACTTCAACATGCACTTCTACTTTACTTCTAGGTTTCCAAAAAGAAACATTAGAGATGTAAACTCTATCAAGGTGATAATAACTTTATTTATTTTCTTATTAATACTTATACCAAGCATAATGTTTCTCATTTAAAGGATGTGGGAATAAAGAGCTAACATAAGGAAAAAATATTTTTCTTTACAAGTGCACCAATACTCTACTTCTTATTCTTGTTATTTCTTTATTGTTTTTAAGAAAGAATATTAGGAGAAATACTACCAAATTTATCTAAATGACTTTCAATAATATTGAAGTTACCTTCAATGATCTAAGAAACTTTAGGTAGAGATAGAAGATATTTCCAAATCTTTGGTCAGTCTTTTAAATTATTAACAAAATATATATTACAAAACTCAAACTCTTATTTTTTACTATGATAAGTAATTCAAATAAATCTTCTAATATTATTAAAAGAAAAATTCAAAATATTTCCAATCCAATTTTTATTAGCTAGAATAGCAACACCTTCTTTACTAACTTCATTAGCAGTAAAGAAAACATTACAATATTTTAAAATGTATTTATTAAAAAAAAGTAATAGAATGTATTAGAATATCAGTCTCTTGTAGGAAAAGGATATCTAGAGGTAAATGTTAGTTTAAAAGATACTCCCCAAAATATTTTCTTGAGACCTATAAAAAAGGCCATGAACATTCCATGATAAAACTAACATTGAGATGTGGAGAAAGAGGCCTTCATCGTTAATTTTTCAAGCTTAGAACTTATCTCATAATTCATGGCACTAATGGATGAAAAACATTGTTTGATGGGAAAACATTTAGAGCAATAGTATAATTAGAGAGAGAAGGAGATACACTAACTTAATTATATACTTAATATATATAGTTATAATTTGAATCTTACAAAAATGAAGTTTGAGTTTAGTTCATCGATATTTTGGTTAGATCACTATGATTGCATGATGAGAATAATAACTAATTCCAAGTTTGTCACTAAATCTTATGTAGCAAACTATTTTGACTTTTCATGGATTGTTGTTTCCATACATATTCTTGTGTCCTTCCATATTATATTGCTTGTACATTAAATTAACTAATTTTAAGTTTGGTACTAAATCTTATGCTACAAAATATTTTGAATTTTCATAGACTTTTTTTTCCACACATACTCCCATGCCCTTTCAAATTTTATTCTTTATCCATTGCAATAAGAAGACATAAATATAGAAGCCATAGATTACTTGGAGCAAATATGTTGGTATTATGGATGAAATATTATTTAGAATTATAGATAGGCTCTCATTGGAATGTTATGGAAGAAATATTATTTAGCATTACTAATAACTTCTCCCTCTAGCATTATGGATAGAATATTATTTAGCATTACCAATAAGTTCTCCTTGAAGCATTACAGAAAAAATATTATTTAGCATTACCAATCTATGATTGGTAGTTGGCCTGTCATCTAAAATTAGATGGTTTTGAATTGAAATCAATATTTATATTTCTCTTCTTTTCATGGTTTACTAAGAAAAAAGTCTACATTAGCAATTTTAATGCTAGTTCTTATTAAAAAAAATTTATTAAGAGGTATTCTTTTTAGATATCAAGAGTCTATTGGTACCTTTAAATTTAAAAGAATTAGCAAAAGGTTAATAACTTGTTAAAGAATATTTCATTTGTGTCTGATGAGTGGCAAGGTACCCCTACACTCAACCATATGAAATGAGTGTAGCACACATGATCCAGTCGAACTCCGTAGACTAAATGCCTAAACGCCCCATGGAACACTTGGGGTTAATCATTCGTTGTCTTCCCAGACTTACTTGTTGTTGTCCCAGTGTATGGTTAAGTAAGTCCAAGGTATATGATTTTTTTGGTCTTTTATGGTTTTATGTCTTCTATGCTAAGAGCAAAGGGTTAAGAGAACTAACTAATTCTAACTAGTGTCCTAAGTCTAAGTTAACTAGCATCAGCATCTGTTCCCACTTACCGTACACACCCTGAACTATGCAACTGTGGCTACCAAACGCTAATCATTACTGGGATCACCACACGTAACGCACATGCTCAAAGTCGTCGTACTGAGGCACCTAACTAGCCTAAGTGTGATGAGCAGCCAATTCCTTGACTAGCCGTACACATCAGTAGATGCTTGTAATCCAGTCGTACTCGTCCCACGTTCTAGGAGATAAGGGTGAGAGAATCTAATCGCGATGAGTAGCCGATTCCTTGGTTAGCGGTACACATTCATCAATGCTTGTAACCAAGTCATACTCATGCCACACTAACAATAGGTAATAAATAACATTAAATAAAACCTATCCATGTACTACAAGGTTTATCTACAAAGCTCGTCTTTATTGCCATACACAACTTGCGTTCAGGTACAAAGCTGCTCGAATAAAGATCCGTTCACCTGGGGGACTCCTACTGTGGGCACATGGAAAAATATTCTCTCTCTGGGGTGATCAATCCACCAGATCTTCGCTACTTCTAGCCTAGGATGAGAAATGAGGGGAGTGTTGCCTCTTATTTATAGATTTTGCAGTGGACCATGATATCGTGTATGCGATATCGCCGGGACTACGTGATATCGCAACGGCCACGATATCGCATCTCATCATACCCCCATGACTGAATGAAAACTCGTCTTTAAGTTCCTTACAATAATATCAGGTAGGTATGGAATTATTGAGGGAAATGGAATTAATGGGATGACATGTGAACGGATCATTATTACAAGACTTGATAAAAATGGTGTTCATGACAACAAGGGTGAACACCTTATTACAATGACATCAGGCCTTTGTTGGCAACTAAGAGAAAGAGAGAGAAAGAAGTGTTGCTGCTACTAATGCCAAGATTGCGCCTTCGTTGTCCATCCGTAAGCGCGCCATTGATCTTGCTCCTTGCATAGCTGCTTCAACACTGCTCCATTCCAAGTGTTTGTTCCAGGTCCAATCCATTGTTTGCATGTCCGCCATCTACACACACAACACAATCATATATTAGCAAGGG